>JH431850.1:441390-643575 GCA_000239455.1 Strigamia maritima | reverse complement strand
TTTTTTTTTTTATTATTATATATATATATATATATATAAGATTTTTTTAAAAATAAGAACGGTTGGAATGGAATGTTTTATTCCATTTTTCCCCTCCGTTTAACTTCCGCCCGAGTCTTCATACGTAGTAATGCATGTAGTAATGGGAGTTTGGAGAGTTTAATTTTGTTTTTAATTTTAAGTATGAATATTATTTGATTTACACATTGTGCAGTGAGTTGTGTGATCGGAAGTTCATTCTCCCCGTTCAGAATTTTAATTGCCTTTCACCCCACTAGGTGTCGGCGAATGTATTGCCGCAGGCTTAGTTGTTTAACTAGGCTTTTGCACCGCCTGTCGCATGTACTTTCATCTCTATCTCGTCTGTCTCACAACCCTCTCGTTTTTTTCTATTTTTGTAAAAAATAAAAATAATGGGGCACCGGTATGTGTATTCTAACACTCTATTTTAGCATAAAAAATAACAGTTAATATTGATTTCTTACCCTTCTTTTATTTTTCTTCATTTCCGCATGAACACCTGGAAAAAATAACTTGAATGAAAATTTATTTCAAAAAATTTAATGAATTTTCCTGTTTACTTTTTTTTTTAAATTTTTTTTTTTACTAGTTTTTATTATTTCATTGCCCTCATTCTCCCAAAAGACATTTTTCACTCTGTCTTTGCCTGTTCTCTCCCTTGGTGGCATCTTTCTTTTGTTTTGTGTTTCTTTTGACACTGTACAGACACAAAAGTCTTTTCATTACTTGTGCTAGGGGTTAGTAAAAGAAAAGGCGCCAAAGAAGTGGTGGAGGATTAAGCAATTGCGCGAGAAAAAACTACAAGGCAGCAAACAAACCCGCCCAATCTTCTTCTTCTGCTTCCGCTTCCTCCTCTTCCTCCCCCTGTCGATTTCATTATGGCTTCATTAAAAGACACGCTTGACTTTGGTGTTGTATATTAGGTAACGGTTGTCTTCATTTATTGCTAAAATTGACTTCCCTACAGCATTGTATGCGCAACCCAAATAACAAGAGATTAAGGAAAAAGTTTTTTTATAGGTGGATATTACAATTATATTAAGTGTTATTAAGTGAAAATCGAGTCAATTCATTCATGAGTCGACTATAATGAAATGCTAATTGAGCATTTGTATATGGGCTGTTAAATTATTGAATAAGCAATTACTTTCAATAGATTTTCAAATAATAATTATTAGTCTAACGTAAAAAAAACAATTAAAATTTTTATAAATATTATTGAAATCTGTAGGTTAAATGAATGGAAAATCGATCAAATGGAAATCAAGTTGAAAGTGGAAAAAACATTTTAAAAATTTCGAAGGTTTGATTAAAGTGTCCTATAGTGTTGTTTGGATTGTCTTTGTAGGTAAAATGAGTTATTTTTTTATCACTTAGTAATTGACTTGTTTTGTGGAGAAGACATGTTTTTCTCTTTCTTTTTTTCTTCTTTCTCTCTTTCTCTCCACTGTTTTGTTTGTTATAAGTTGCCTTTGTCGTCGCCAGGTGGCTTTCTTCTTTATTTTTTCGAAAACAAGTTAAGGTTGAGGGATTGGCGCTGGCTTTGATCCTAATAGGAAAGCCACTCGGATCTGTGTTACTAAGAAGGCAGTGCACGCCTCAAGGAAAACACACAGAATAAGTTGAGTACAACACACCTTTCTCTACACCCACGCCTACCTCAACCCTTTCATTCTATTGACAAATTTGAATGCGTGGTCAAAGTCAAAGACGGTTTGCAATTGATTGTTTTATTTTTGCCTGTCACATTGTGGGTTTGACATGCGTTTATTAGGGGTTGGTGAATACAGTTTACAAGTACTGAGGTACACTTTTGATTTATGACTTGGACCTTTACTGGCCAATCAATAAACAGGGTTATAAATGGGGGGTTTACTTCACCATCGGGCGATCTTGTATCATTTTTTTTACAAAGACATTCTTTTGTTCGAAATAAATGGATTTTAGGTGCATTTTAAACGAGGGAAGTTTTTCTAAAAAATCCTATTTCAAGGTGTGCATTTTGCATTGTATTGTGAGTGAGGGGAATTTTGTGTTTGTAATAGGAGCACGTGCGCCCATAAGCTACGCATGCGCAGTCGCAGTCGTAATAAGGTGCCCACCTCCTGCCATGGTGCTTTGTCATTTTAATAGACGTTTGGGTTGAGCCGAGGTGGGTTGCACAGAACAAATATGAGTTCGGCCAAAAGTGTTTGATTCTGCGTGCCATTTTCCTTCCCTTCTTTGCTATAAATTAGACAATGGATGGGCTTCGTTTTATTGCATGCCTGGATTAGGGATAGGGTGGGAAACATGAGATATTAAGTGTGTCGTGTGTTATTGGTAAATGCCGTTGTATATGTATTTATAAATAGGATTGAGCGACGTATAAACATATATAAAAATCTCTTGAGGTTAAAAAAATTACCACATATAATTTAAGGCAATAAATCGGGGAATGAGGGAGGGAATTTTGTTGAAAAAAGTATAGTGATAAATTTCTTCTTTTTTTTTTGAAAGTTGCTTAAATAAAGAGAGGGAGATTGAATGTGAGTCATCCGGAAGGACCGATGGATTTAGGAGGTGAGATGTGCAATGACAAATCTGAGTGTGATGAAAAGTGTGAACAACAAGTGCTGCTGCGTTCCTGCTCCTTGTTTCTCATTCTAAGCACCCTCTCTCTCAATCTCTTACCACCCCCGCCACTCTTATTACACAATCAATTTCCCCATTATCGCTGATATGACTGCATCATCCATCCATCATACATGACGCGGCTCCGAGGGAGAAGTGGAAGGGAGGGTATGCGTATGTGTATGTACATGGGGAAAGGATATCACTTTGTATATTAGATTCCCCCTCGGGAAGGTCGCCACACCTTTTTGATTGGCTAATTACAAACTGCACAACGAGGTCATCGGGTCTAGCGAGGGGAGTTATTTAATCTGCATTCTATTGAAATATTATGGTAAACGTATATGGATAATTTTGAAATAAAAATAAAAATAAAAAGTATATTTTTATGAATTATTAACGTTTAGAATTTATTTTAAATACTCAAATTGACTATTTTAACAACGTTTACGACGTGTGTGTTTTAGAAATGGGTGTTATTATGGCGGCCATGGTGATACTGCATCGCGCATGGCAGCTGGAGCAGTGTGAGCAGGAGGGTGGTCGAGGGAAGGCAAGCATCATAAATATGTATTGGATGACTTATAAAACTCACCAATCAACGCCACTGTATCATCCGATGACGGTAGTCCGTGTACCTACCACGGACGCCGGGTCACATGCTATTATGCTAGCTCGTCATAAGCAGACGACTGCGATGTTGAAGTACGCACGAGAGGAGCAGCATTTTACGCTGCAGACAGCTAACTTGGTTCGATGACGGTCGCGATCGGCGACTTCCCGCCATGCGATTGTGATTGGAAATCGGGCCGCGAATTGTGGTCGAACAACGAACAAGGCGCCACACCCGAGTTGCGTCATTAGACTCGATTTCACATCTTGCTTGATTCTGTATTTCGCCTTCACTCTCTATCTCTCTAGCTCTCTCTCTCTTGGCCAACATGGCCTCCTTGGGTCCATCAGTCGAGACCACAGAATGGTCTCGGCCACCCGATTGGATGGCCGCCTCCCGCCCCCGCATGCACACGCGAAGAGAGTCGCGCGCGCGCAACCTACAGGGAGTGAATTTAAAGAAAATGGTTGAGAGAGGACTTTTTTCCTCTCTTAAAAAAAGGTTTAAAGAGGATTAAAGGAGAGATGTTTTAAAAGAATTTTGAATGCGATGTAAATTGAGAGGTCAATCAGTCTTAATACGGGGAGCTGTTTGCTAAGTAATTCTGGTCATTAGCACTCATTGCATGGCTGATCACAACCCTATTAGGCCTAGTAGTGACCACACTTGGGATTTGGACTATAAATGCTCTTTCTATTCAGCGAGTGAGCAAGAGTAATGATTCTTCCTTCTTTGTCTAATGTTTTAACCGCATACGACATTCCATTGCCGACATGGCATTTGACCGAGGATATATTTATAAATTCTAAGCATATTTGTTTGCATATGTAATTGTAGTTCAAAGCATAGTTTGCATTTTTCTTGCAAACACATTTGGGATTTAAAGAGTTAGGAATTGGGTTACGCTCTTTTATTTCCTATTTAGGTATTTTGTGACGATATTTAATAATAATATTTTTTTATTTTTTTAAGTAATAATTTTTTGTATTGACAAAATCAATATTTTTTTTTTAAAGATGGCATTTTTGACACTAAAAGTTTTACCTCCCAGGTGTTATGTCAGGTAAAAAGGCTTTGCGGACTCAGCAGGGGTGGTGCCGAATGGGAGGCGCGAAGCACAGACCACACCTGATGCCATAAATGTCAGAAAAAGTAGTTTGCAGCCGGTTGTCGCCCAACAGGGGTCGCTGTTGACTTTTGTCTCTTATGTCTCACGTTTTCCCAATTGGAGAAAGAAAGATGAAAAGAACGGCGTCATGCACCGTTTTGATTGGTTGTTGGTGCATGAAATAATGCCAAATTGAAATGGAATGTCACCAGGTGCCAACTGCAGAAAAGATTCATAGTATAATATTGAAAAAAGTAAACTACTAACCAACATAGTTTTATATAAAATGTAGATTTTATTACTTTATATAAAGTTGTAAATTGTTAATTGGTGGGAAGGGGGTAGTCTGAAGAAATTTCTTCTCGTTGCTTAGGGGTGTGAATGGGAGTGGCCCGTGTCCAGATTGGGGCCTCCTCTTCTCATTGGACAGACAAGTTCAGAAATTGGCCCCAGGGAGGTCGTTATAGGGAGTTGGCGTGTTTAATTGACATATCCACAATAAAAAGTAGTTCCCCTCTCACATCGCCCTCGGCCTAAATCATGATATTCCTCACTGATAGGCTTTATATACAATAAAAAGAGAGAGAAAGTGGCCATGGGCACGGCCATGACAGGAAATGAAGCTTGAAGGTGCTTTGCGCTGACTTATTGCAACTAGTAAAGAAAATCTTAACTGTGGTGGATTAGAAAAAAAATTATAAAAGATTGGGTTAATTTTTCAAAATTGATTTGTAAGACACTCTTCGCATTTTATTACTTTCGTTGTAAATTATGATTTAAAATTTTTATTGCATCAATTTTGAAGAAAAGAAAAAATCAGAAAATAATAAAAGTGTTTAGAGCGCAATCTCTCTCCCCTAGCGGCAATAAATTAAGTTGTTGTTAGATGCGCTATCATCAGATTTGAAATATGAAATTAATCAAGGCTAAAGGTCTCCCATTAACGTAATGGGAGCCGTTTAATCCAGGGAAAAGGGAGGGAGGGATTACTAATATCCAAAACATGATCCTTCAGCTGACAGGTGTAATTCACAAAAGGGGACGAAGATTTAACCCCTCGTTGAGTGAGCATTTGATTTTGAATGCAGTGGGTGTGTTCAATAAATTGTCAATATTTCAGAGTGGATGAAGGGAGAAATCGTTAAGGGAATTTAACACCATTTTTACGGTAAAAGTTTTATAATAAAATTGAAGAAAGGGGAAAAAAATCAACTTTTTACGATCCATTGGTTTTGCAACGTGTGGATGTGGATTGAGGCAGTGCAGTTCCGTTTGGTTGGCCACCCCCGTGTCCCGTTCCCACCTTCCTCCACCTCCGAAAACAATTCTTTTCGCCGACTTGTTAAATTGAACCTATTCATTACGACGAAGTATGAACAATGAATGTATTAAAGATTGCTCGTTGCTTCGTTGTAATGAAGTTAGGATATTTTTTTTTTGTTCTTTTCCTTTCCTCGTCTGAGAATTGACTGAGTTATGTGAGCGGGGATCCGTGTGAAAATCAGTGGGCGAATGTATAACGACTTCTATAATTAGGCTGGGTGCAATGTAGCGTCGTAAGTTGGGAGTCTGGATAATTTTGAAAAGTCATTTGTTAGTTTGATGATAATTTTAATAACGCGTGATCGACGAGAAGGAAGATTGGGAGCTGAGCCAAAGGCACGCTTAATTTGTGACTTGTGACGTCTGGTGGGAGGGAGAGAGTCAAGTCATCGTTTGTCGCATCAAGTCCCAGTTCTCATTTGTGAGTTTCCTTCGCTTGCACGAGCTTGTGAAATGACGTTTTCCTCCACTGCCATCAAAGTAATAATGTGCGGGGGGAGGGATGGGGTGGAGGACGGACGCCGACTCCGACGTCGCCGAACGATGTCGCCGCTGATTGAGTTGGCAAATCCCGTCTGTTAATGAAATCTGCATATGAAATGAAGGGCGACGCTATGAAAATCACAATTGACGGGCACGTGCGAGGGGAGCTTCAATTGGACGAGCAGCAATGCGACGAGGACGCGCCATCCAACCTCCCCTCGCACATCTTTTGTCACGCAAAACGCGCACGCGCCCCAGAAATGTTTACAAGGCCACCACATCCCTACCCACTCGCCCAACTTAATTTACCGTGTTGCTTATTCATTTTTGACATTTTTTTCACCTTAGTTTCCTAAGTGGGCGTGTGAAAAAAAAATCAAAAAAGAGGCGAGGGAAAGGGAAGGGGGAGGTAAGGTTGTGAATATAAATAGGTGGAGAAACAACAAATGGGGTCAATATGTATTAAGGGTTATTTTTTCAAACAAAATCAACATATGACTTTTTTCTGGTGCAGATTGGTCGCAACTTTTTTTTAAAATTCATTTATTTATTTATTTTTTTAAATTCACTTTTTTATCGTAGTTTTTCTATCATTTAAGACGCAGACTTTTTCTCTATCATTAAGCTGATTTGAGGAATGTACTTCTTTTGTCTTTTTTCGTTGGTTGGATTTTAAGTTTTAATGTGCTACTTGAGGTACTTTCTCTTCTCTTTCTCCCTCTCATCATCAGCCATTTTTAAGTACATTTTTTTTTACCTATAATTTTTTTTAACCCCTCCACATCTCTTTAATTCTTCAATGAATTTGAGGTATGGGAGAAATGTGGATCGTAAATTAATCTGCAATTTGACTTTCTCTTTTCCCTCCCGTTAAGCAAATGAGCCTTGCACTGAACTGATTGCAGTTTTCTTTAAAATGGCGGCGGTTTGCGTTTTGGTGAGTAAGTTGCTTTAAAAACAAGAGTAGAGACAAGTTTCAAGTCATTTGACAAGATTTTGTAGAAGTTTATAAGAGGCCTTATGTACAAGCGAGTAATTAATAACTGGTGCTTTCTCGACACGAAACGGCGTGTGGGTGTGCGGACGGAAAGCAATAAACTAGCACCAAGTTAATGCTCACCATTCATCAACCAACATTGGCGTTAATTAACAGAAATTCAGGGTCTCCGCTTTGTTCATGCAACCTTCATATATGTTCGTCTTTATTTGATCGCTTATCTTTTTTATGAAATAAAATAGTTAAGTACTGACATAGTCGTTGTGACAGTCATATTAGTCATTTATGTATGAAGATTTAAACGAGAAAGAAAAATTATTTTTTTATTTTATTTTTTTTTTTTTTTTTTTTGTAAAAAAAATATGAGTTTTAAATGATGATTTACGTGCAAGTAAAATGCATGATAATAAGCTTGTGCACACACCGGTTGCGAAGAAATGCAAAGCGAGACAAATGAGGAAGAGCAGCACTCATCTGGCGTTGATGGTGATGCTGCAGGCTTCGGTTACCTAGCAACTGAGTGAATCATAAGAATGTTTGTAAAAAAAAAATTATGATAAGAGGAAAACAGATTAATTAAGATATTTTTCAAAAGAAAAAAGAATAAATAAAATAATGAGGTAATTTATCTGATACAAAACACTTATTTTTTAATTTGTTTTTTTTTTTTTTCCTTGTTGAAATTTTTATGAAAAAAATTAAGAATTCTATTAAGTTATTAAAGCTTGCCTTAGTTCTAATGGGAAAAGGAATAATGAGCTGTCATTTCAAAGTGCATCATTAAGGAAAATATAATTAATTCGCAGCAGAGTGCAAGTGCAAATGAAAAAGAAATGAAAAATTTAGAAGGCGCAAAATGGCGATTGCTATCTTAACTATAGTGGTGAATATGAAACCGGTTGCATTTGTCAGCAGGAATTGTGAGTTGGTGTGCAATAGACAGTTGTTGTAGTGCGATGACTTGCAACTGTCTTTATTAGTCGTCCATAAACGTGAGAGGAGAGGGAGAAAGCGTGATCTTAGGGCTAATTGAGTTTGTTGGTGGTTGGATATTAGTGGGCGGTACGACTGACCTTCACACGCCTTATCTTGTCTACGATTTTAGTTATCAAGGACAATACTAAAATAAATTCGCATAATGTATTATTAGAAATGGTCAAATGATGCAGCATAATTATAAATTATTTTTAAAAAATCTTATATATTTTATTTATTTTTTTAAATTTTTTTTTTTTAAAAAAATTTAAAAAAATATCAGTAAGGCATGCACTTTATCAAGACAGTATAAGTTTAGAATTATTTATTTATTTATTTGCCTATAAAATTGTTGAAGGTTATTTCCTTTGGCGTTATTTATTACAATTTACATCCTAAGGTTCTACGCCTGTAGGTTTGTAGTTTTGCATAAAAGGATCAGTTTGCTATGACTTTTCCATTATCGGAAACTGCATTCCATGCCGAGATGAAATTTGTTGGAACACTTCCGCTTTTTATTGTGCGGTTTATGAATAGGATTTATTGTATATAATTGTTGTCTCATAATCAATATGGTCGCTCAGGATGCGTGGATGAATGCTAAACGGTCAAATGAGCATTTTAATATGACTCCGCTTATTCTATGGTGGGAAGCAATCTATTTCCGGTTTTTATAACTTATGGACATTACAGGGTTATGTCATCTTCCGATGGGTGGAGATGAGGTATATATACTGTATGATATTGTGAGCCGTCAAACATCCTTTAATATATAATAATAGTATAATTATTTGTTACGCTCTGATTAATTGAGGTAAAACTAGGATGAGCCAGAAAATGGAATCCTACAAAAAATTAATTATTGTTTTTCTTTTTTAAATGTAGACGTCGCATTTCATCCTTAACATTGTTTGTGGCGAAATGAAGAAGAATGGTGATTAAAGTAGATGAAAAGGTAAGGACGAACGATTTGTATTTGTAGTTACCTGGTCATGTAAAGTGTAAGGGCAGTGAGTTTGGTTTTACTTCATTAATTCCCCACTGCCGTGACAAATGCACATCTGTTTGGCTGCTGTTAACCTTTAATTTATTCCCATTACCAACCACTATACATCAGCATCCTCCTCCTTGTGCTCGGTGTGGTGGGTTCCGCACTCACTTGGATAATGATTTACTCGCTCTTTTAAAGCTGTCATCATTGGTTGGCGAAGTGAAAGTTTCTCCAATAAATTTTCATACACATCGGATTTTAAAGTACTGAGAAAACTGCGTGCAGGAACTGTCTTTTTTGCTTTGTGTTTTGCGTGATTGGGGTTTTTGAGGAGATGCAGAGATAGAAATGTCGCCTCCCAGCTTCTGAGCGATTAAAAATGAAATAGTCGCCTACGTGAGAAAATTAGTGATAAAGTGCTGGAGATGATAGTTGAGTAGTCAACATGCACTTAGATTTAGTAAGAGTGGATGTGTCATTGTAAATAAGTGCCATCCATTTTCTTACGATCTAAAACGTAAAGTCAGTTTTTCTTTTTTTTCTAATTTTTTTTTTTCTAATTTTTTTTTTCTAATTTTTTTTTTCTAATTTTTTTTTTTCAATTTTTTTTTTCAATTTTTTTTTTATTTGAAATTTTGCGAGCAAATGGTTTCTGTAATTTCATAGAGGGAACTTAGTCTGATAAGCGAGGAAGAAGGCTCATTATAAAAAATGCGGGGCGTACTCAAGTGAATAGACCTTGTTATGACTGACTGATTTCACACCTGTGTGACTGATGTGAAGGTGGTTTGGTGATGGACTCACTCGGTTTGAATTCCCCTCGTCTCTTATTGTATTTGTGTGCGAATTTCCTGAATTATATTTGTTTAAAAAAAAGAATGGAAAAAATAAAACTCGTTGGGCCATTATTTATTTCTGAGAATTTTGCAAGGAATTTGATTTATGATAAGTCATTGTAGTTTGTGGCTTTTATTTTTTTTTGTGGTATTTTAAGAAAACAAAGTAAAATTGATTTTGGTATTTATTTTGATTTCAAATTGTGTTGAATGCGAATCTTTTTGATCAATATTGATTTTTTCCCGAAAAATAAAAAGCAGCGCTAGATATAGAAGATGGCACCAGATGTCACACATATCGCTATCTGATGCTTGATATTAAGTATTGAACGCCTACCACCTTTTCAAATAATTATGCTCGTTGTATCATGAAATTTAAATAGAAATAATATGTAATATGTAATACGAAATTGTGGACAGTTTTTTGGCTGCTTAAATTTGGAATACTTAAATTACTGTGAGCTGATTTGTTATTCTTATTCTGTTATATGGAAAACTTCCAATTTATTTTTTTTAAATTTTTTTTAAAATTTCATTTGCCTTGTTTTTATAAAAATTATTATGCGGGAACCGAATGATTTGAAATTTAAAAAGAAGTTAGTGTCATTCCGTATAAGATTTCATTTACAAAAAAAAGGTGAGGGGAGAGCGAGTTTGTAATTGAAAATGAAAATGAAAGAGGTGCCAGCAGGCACGTGATCAAGAGAATGATCTCGTTACAACGAAAAGTATTTTAATAGTGCAAGTTAATGTTCGTTTTGCCGAGAGTTGATCACTCCCACGCAACGGTTCGCAAGATTCCATCAGTCAATGTCACATAAAATGATGCATGCCAAGAGGATTATCTCTTGAGATAAATCTGATTTGCTAGATGTGTTCCGTATGAAAAGAGATGATGGCAAAACCGAACCCTACACCGCATTCCTAGCAAAGCGGAAGAAACGAGTCAAATTTCCTACTTCACCTGTGCGATTATTAGTTCATAGTAACGTGATGAAAGAAACGCGCCTTCTATATTTATGTGTATTAAGTATCATTGTCAGCTGAAATTACATTAACTGCCACTGCAATATTAAATGAGATTTAATGAGACATTTTAGAAATGAATTTTTTTTTGTGTCGATTCTAGCTTTTTACTTGTCATCAATGTGATGATCTATGGGAGAATTAATCTTTGGGTTTGGATTTTTGGGGGTCGGGGATGCAAAGGGTTGAATTAGATGCGAAAAGGATGGGGTGGCTATGATAAGTGTGTGTGGGATGATGCAGTGGCGTTTCTGTTTCGCTCAGATACAGCAGCTGCGACTGCACTGTGACAGATTGTGTTTGTAAATCACCACCTTCACTACCGCCAAAACTATTTATTCCCGTGGCGCTTTTGATAGAAAATTCTTCATTGGGACGAAAGGGATCAGAAAGACCTTTGAGTCTCAGTGCACACACACCGATTGATCCAAAGAAAGAAAGGGGATCAATGAAAGCTTATTGTTGATTTTCTTTGTTTGTTTTAAGGCATTTTCCAAAATAACAAAAGACATGATAATAAAAAAATATAAAAGTTAAACTTGTAATAACTTGTAAATTAATTTTTATTTTCTAAATCGAAAACAATTTGTTTGTTATTACAAATCTTGCAGTTATTGAGGATGTTTGTGTATGAAAGGTTGTTGGGAAGAGTTTTCATTAGTGGCTTGGGAAAAACAAGAGATAGAGCAAATACCATATAAGTCGGTTTGGTAGCAATAAAGAAGTAAATTGATATGCTCCCAACCTAAATGACTATTTATTTCTTTGCTGCCCCTGCACAGCTGTGTGCAACTGGACCAAGGTAATGCAACGAAAACAAATCCACATACACAATCCCTCTTCTCCTCTCTCATTTTACCTTGTCTTCTTTAATATCTGCTGGCACACTAATTGCATTCGGTATGAATCGTTTTATTTGTGAACAAGAAGATGAAATAATTACTGGATATTTGATTCACCTGTTGCATTTTTATTTTTTATTTATTTGGAAAATGAAATATAAATTACATTTTTTAAGGGGCGTGGATAAATGGATTTAGTTGTTATTATAAAAGTTGGACATTTTTCTTTGTCAAGAAACGAGATAAAAAATATAAATTGCAATCAGATAATGTGTGAAAGGAGGGTAAAAGTTGGAGGGGGAAATAAAGTAATTTTTTAAAGTCACCTGGACAAGAAATTGCTACTGCACAGTGTCAACTCGTGAATTATTTGTTCATGCGAGCACAAAATTTCATTGCACGTAGTTTTTTTTTAAGTGGATTTTCTTTCTTTAGTGATCAGATTTAGGCTTTATTGGTTGAAACTTACCTCATAATGTGGTCACAGGTGATCCAACTGACCTCTATTGAGTTTCCTTTTTATTGGATTGAAACATCATTCATCAACATGTTTGCTCATTTCGTCTCATGACATCTGAAACAAAATAATTCTTTTTATTTCTTATGTCAATCTTTTTTTACTGATTAATTTTTATTTGGAAAATAGGATTTCTAAATTATTTCTTCCGGGTGATCAAAAAAATATTTTGATTAGTTTTTTTAGGGGTAGGGTAGGGGTTATAATGGTTGAATGCAGTTTCTTGATGTAATGGTGAGTTGTGTACAGTTTTGTGACTTTGTCCATCTGATGTAATTTAATGCTCTTTGGACGAAGGTCCATTTTCGTAGTAGCCAAAACAAATGCCATGTTTACGTTGTAAGGGATTTTTTAATCACTGGTTGTCATAGTGATGAAATGCTGCGGTTAAAAAACAATTTTTAAAAAAAATTAGAAAAAATGACAAGTTTTTATAAGTTTCTTATTTTCAGTGTTTAGATAAAAAAATTCAATTTAGGATTTTAGATAAGGAAGAGAAGACGAAAAAAATGAAGGAGTTTGAGGGGCCGGCGTTGTAAAACTTCAATTTTGATGATGAAAAAGAATATGAAGAGGAGACGGTTTTCTTGTTATATCTAGCACGAATCTTTTTAATGAAAAGTGACGTGGCTGCACACACCGTACTACCAATCTGTGACTAATGAAAGCTGTCGATCAGTCGTCGGCCAATTGATTCGCTCCTCGGCACGATAATGAAAATCTTTTACGAGGAGACATCGGGTGAAGACGAAAGTTAACTAGTTCTCAGTAAAGTGTGGCATTCAGGAAACAATTAAACGACGACTCAACTCTTCCACACACTACTCACACCATACTTTCTTCCCATCGTTCTTCACGTTCCCTCTCACCTCATCACGCGTCGCATCTGTGAAAAATGCAAACACAAATTCCTTGCTGCTGCCCGTGTAATACTACTAACAGAAAAGTTAATTTGTCTCACCCCCTTCCTTCCATCCTATTTTTTAATTTTTAGGTGAGGTTTTTAATTAAGCGAGGTGGAATGAGCGGGTGGGAGGGCAATTAACTAATGAGAAATGCGTTTGTTCTAATTTTCTCTTTGGCGTTTTCCTTCCGTAAAACACACAGCAGGACGTGTTTATAGAGCAAAGGGTTAAAGAATGTTTTAAAATTAAGATGTTTATCGCAAGTTTGGAAGAGGCTTAAAAAACATGTAAAAACATTATTTTTTTATTATTATATTTTAATGACAAAATAAAAGACGATTTAGTAATTTTTCTAAACAGCGGAAGTGAGATATAGCATGCTAGAATGGTCATTTGTGAAAGAGGACTCCATTTACCCTCTTATTATCCGTCGATGAATCACAGGGGGTTTTCCTTGCATATAACGGGGTAAAACTTGCCCCCAAGGGGAAGATCTATTCATCCCTTTGAGTCCATAGAGATACACAATTTTCTATTTTTTTTTCTTTCTTCCAGTACTGCTAAATTTTTTCTTTTCTTTTTTTATTCTTTTTTTCATTTAGAGTTTATGGGTGACTTGGGGGAGGAAAACAAAAGAGTATAAGAACCCCCTCTGTGTTTCTGTTGTCATGTAAATTAGAGGGCAACAGAGCAGTTGTGTAAGTGAGGGAGAAGGGAGTTCAGCTATGTTTTTGTTTCCTTGGGTTTTATATGGGTTTCATTAGTGGCTCCAGCTAATTATCCCTGATGCTCGTTTAGGTGGCGCTGCATCGCCCTAAATCTGAAGTAGTAACAAGCCACTTGGGGTCACGTTTCTGTGGCATACGCCCAACACACTTCAAACATCATAATTTGCTCGAGCCATTTTTTTTAAAGAACTACATTATGTTTTGTTTTATGTGTTTAGGCCAATTTAGTTGATATCTGTTGTTTTCTTTTATGGTATTACTACTCAACGTTTTTTTCAAAAAAAATTAAATGAGATTTAAAAAAAAAACGCTTTGCCATTTTATACCTCTGATTTTGTGGTAAATATTTATTTATTTTTTTTCTTGTTTGCATTCATTGACGTATTTGCTTGAGCAAACATCTTTTACTAATTAGGAAAAGGTAATTTGTAGGTGGATTTATTGAAACAATACGACTGTGAGGCATCTTTTTCAACTCTAATTAGGAGTGTAATGAACTCATTTAACGTTGCATCTGGGGTGACTGGCAAAACAAAAGCTACTTGTTTTTTGAGTTGCAATTGCGTCTAGTCATTTGCATAATGGTAGGTGCATAATGGATATTGGCTGTATACCTGATGTACGGTGTCATTTTCGGTTGCAAGTTATATAAAATTTATGTCAGAAAATATGCACTGCAACACAAAGAGTAATGTACGATAGGAGTTAATAAATATTTTTTACTGCTTTCGTTTTATCTTGAATCAATAATGCAAAGGATTGTTTTGAATTTCACGGAGTTCACGTATTGAATTTCGATCAAAAGATATTTTTTCAAATTTTATCATAAAAGCTTTTGCATAATTTGGTATGCTTGAATTTTTATTTATTTTTTTATTTTATTTTATTTTTTTTGCTTTGGTGAAGTAACATGACATGCACTGTTGTCCATGTATTGTGCATTCAAGTCATTCTTCTCTTTTTCCCATGATGGTTTAACATCAATAATAGAACCATCAATGGCGTCCAGATGGATGAAGGCCGGGGATAAGTAAAGGTCACACTGCATACATATGGAACAAATCAATCGAAGTAAACACGACTTTAATATGAGAGAATTGCAACAGTTTTTGAATATATTAAAAAACGAAAAAATTTGTTTAATTTTTTGGTTTAAGTCTAACATGTAAAAATAAACGTTGGATATTTTTTTCCTCTTGTCTTTGGGTGGGCTTATCAAAACTGATAAAAATAATGCTTCTAGCAATTTCTATGTTGTCATCGAAGAGGGAAATGATATGTTTCGATTATGGTGTCACCTGTCTCGATGCACTTGGCGTTATTTGCTTGACAAGTCGACCACCAACGATGCTATTGCTCTCATCCCAAAAGAATAACCACTCTCGTTCTGTTTTGTGCGATCAAATCCTCGTTTTTACGAATCCTCGTCGTTCAGATTGTATTTTGCGGTGCACGTCTTTATACAGGGGGTTTTGTGGGGGAAGGGGAGTAAGGAGAAACTGTGCCGTAATGTCACTCTTCATAGAGATGTCGAGTGTCACAAATTTGCCGTGTTCTCTTGAGAACATTTGCGGAATAATTCCTTATATTGGCAGGTGGGAAGAGGAGTTGAGAGGTATCAAAATAAAAATGGACTAGGGGAGATAAAAAAATAGCGCAGGAGTCAAAAGTTAGCAATGTGTGGATGAGTTTGATCGTGCGATGGGAGAGTGTCCGTTGAGAATTACATATCGCTCTACGTGATTGAATCGACCTGCCACGTGACGAGGAATATTTTTTCATCTCCTGTAGTTCCTTCAAATTTCCTGCTCCCTTATCCATCAAGAAATTATGGCACCTCGGAATTGTATTATCGGAAAACTCGGATGAAATGCACACCCTCTTTCGGTGTGTTAAAGAAATAGAAGTTGGCAAGTTGGTAAAGTGATTTGAAAAAAACTTATTTCCGTTTTTAATTTATCTCGGTTCAAGTAAAACCATATAAAATTTAGCAATATTCTTAAGTGATTTTTTTATTTATTTTTATTTTATATCACTCACGTTCGCTTCAGAGTTGGCCCTATCATTTCAAATGCTTTGCTCAGCACCTCTGAAATATTAACGGGGAAAAAAGTAAGTTGTAAGTGGCTTTATGGATCAGCAAAAGAAAATTGCAAGCACACCTACATATAACCCAAATCCATTGCCACAAGTCAATTTTCTTGTTGGAGGCTCGTTACGTCATTTTAGGAGTAGTCTCTTCTATACATCTATCTTTGAGGGAAGGGAACCCTTGGGTGGATGAAGTACAGGAAAAGAGAAGAAAAAAATAGTCAAGAAGCAAGTGCAAGTACACATACTCGTAATAACTTTCCCTGGAGGGCGATCGTAAAAATTAAAGTTTGATGCCTTCAGCATGCTTCTTGCCACCTACCGTTATGACAAGATGGTGAACGCTACAAATTTATCCCCATACGAGCGCGTTGGAGGTCGCGTCCCAACGCGTACGTGTGTGGCCACTACTAATGCAGTTTGGTATTGTGTTTGTGTATTAGAAAGTGGCTATAAAAAGAAGTTAAGAAGCAAATGGATGTGCTGATGCGTCCTGTAAGGAAGCATATGCATGACGAAAACGTGGTAAGTGATCACAAAGCAAAACGATTATGTGTGTGGGAGTTTTTGGAGATTATTTAAAGAAATTTATTTCGTTGCTTAATGGCATTTTATATGATGCACCTCCCGGGAAAGACCTCACACTGAGGAGTTGAAACATATGGAGCACATATTAATAAATGTGACCACCCTCCATCACACATTAGTTGTGTATGATGTGTAAAAATAGGCACAAGATGCTGTCTTTCTCATCTTTCAGCATCTCTTTTGCTATATTAAATGTGTTTGGGTGTAATGTTTTGGTGTTGGGTTTAACAATTTGTCGTAAAAGTGTAGTTAAGTTTTTGTTTTTATTTTTAGCATTTTTCACATTTTCTTTAGTCAAATGTTGGATACAATTTGAATGGATATGATTAATTGGGAATTAAAGTTTGCGGTTTGTAAGCAAATTTTTTGGTGCGTTTGTTTGGGTCATTCATCAAGCTGCTAAAAGCTTGGAGAGTGGATTCGGTATGCAAAATATACAAAACAATTTTTTGGGAAAGTGCCCGGCGCCATTTGGCAAACACTTCACAAACAAACAGTTGTTGACGTCATAAGCTGGAAATTACATTAGTAAAAAATGAAAAATGTAAGATGCATGCCGAAAGAATGCTAATTCTAAGTACTTCTTCAACAAGATTGCGAGAAAAACTCTTCGCGGAATGCTTTTGGATACAATATGCCGGTCTTTGTGATTTTGTTTTAAGTGACAGTTGTGGAATGTCACGTTTACGTCTTCATTAAAAAAAGACTAATTTGTTGCTGCCGTGTTGTTTCTTGTATAATTTTTTTCTTTTTCAAATTTTTATTACGGAGCTTTTTTTTATATGATAAAAAAAAACATTCTATGATGAAACTGATTAAATGGATTTAAAATTCATATGAAGTATTTGTTTTAAAAATAGGGAAAAAATTTGACATTAATAAGGAGGCTCATAAAGAATGTGTTATTAAAAAAAAAATTAGACTCAGAATATTTTAAATTAACAGCTGTCCTATGTTTTTTTAAACATTTTTTTACCATCACACACTTTGCAATTTCTTTTTCCCCATAACATAAATATAGCAATGAACATGAAGCACCATTTGATAAAGTTAATATTAGAAAAACAATTTTTTCATGAGTAATACATGAAAAAAAATTGTTTTTTAAAGGTCATTTATAATGAGAAAAGATTTAGATTTATGACTCATTTTTTTCGCATCACCCCCAAAGTACTTGCATTTCTTCTCTAAATAAATCTCGTCTAAGTACACCATCTTTAAACCTTTCTTATCTCATGTCAAGTTTACATATAATTTCTTTTCATTTGATGAGAATCTTCTGTATGTATATGTCTCATCTTTTAGTTTTGCTTTTTTTTCTGCTTTTCTACTAACTTTGAGTGGAATTTTATGAATTGGTAATGGCATCAAGAGAAGAACCCTCTGATTTTTTTCTCCCCCTCCTCCCCTGTCCGTAAAGCAATTTCCATGTCACACTCGTAGACTGTTCTCAATTTCACTGAATTGACAAGTCAGTTCTCATATTTGCCAGACTGGTATTTTTTTATACAACAAAAAAATTTTTTTTATACTTTAAAATCTTAAACGTGTGGGTGGATAAAGAGAGTGAGGGGTGGTAGTCGGGTACGGCCACCCTCATTCTCATCGTCCCCTTGTCGGCTGTCAGAATATCTGCTGCTCCCCTTATCCTCAGAAAAAAATAGTATTGTTGGTATGCGGTGTCATAGCACTGATTGGCATTAGGGAACATGAGGACATTGGATTCTTTCAGAATAATTTAGGCGACAAGATTTAAATTGTTACTTTTTCGGAAGGGAGAAAAGTATGGTTAGGTTTCCTATGGAATTAACTGTCACTATCAATTAGACTTTACATAACCTACTTAACATGGCGTCCGTTAGAAATCAGACACAAACAAGAATTTTTTTTAAATTCATGTTGTTTTGATTAACTTTTTTGTGATGCCGTAGTAATGGGTTAAAGTTAAGTGATGTTTCTGGACATGCAATACCCAGTTGGTATCTAATTTTTGATTAGTTTGGAACTATTCAGAATGAAAATCAATTGATTACCAGGCCGTAAGCAATTATTTGGAGACGAGTTGAGGGAAAGTACCGTAATAAGAGTGAGTGTATGTGAGATGAAGTTTTCTTGAAATGCCCAATTGATCTTGCAATTCACTATGTGAGAACAAGGTCTTGAAGAAACCAATAGGTACTTACAGAACTTATTAAAGGGAACTGGTCTTGTAAAAAGGCCATTGTAATAAGACCTTTCCTCACACTTAGTATATGTGAGTTGGTCACTTGCAAGAAGCAGTTTGAAACTTTTTTCTTCTCTTCAAGTTAGTTAACAGATGCTTGTGCTTGGGGAAAAGAGCGAGACCAACTTAAAGAGGTAAAAAAAGAGAAAAAAATTCTTCCAGTCTCAGCTACTTTTCCAAGTGGTCGTGAAGAGAAATTAAGACGAAAATTGCCCGCAATGAAGAGCAAGGAACCTGAGGGAAATGGAACATTGGCAGACTGGACACAGTCCACCTGGGATGTTTGTGTATGTGTGTGTGTGTGCAAGCAAGGGACCCATTCTGTTTGGTTCTTTCTCCCTTGGTAGAAGCCAGATTAATGAGACGAAGCTGCCCATTATCGCCCTTACTGAGCTCGCCAATATAACCTTCTTCCCACGTGACTGTGTCACAAGAACACCCTCACTACCTCTGATTTCTTTGGACAAGGGTGGACGCTAGTATAACACAATGGTCAGTCTATAATGAGAAGTTTGGACACAAGCCTATAAGGCATCTCTTTGGACAAAGGATACGCTGCGTGAAATTCGCAATCAAATCAAACAAAAAAAACCATTTGATAGAAAAAAGTTAGTTCATCTTGGGTTGGGATTGATCAAGAACGTCAAAGAAAGTTCAAGTGTGAAGATACGAATCTGAAAATTGGAAAAGTTGTTTTTTTCCTAATCATTTTTTCTTTTTTCTAATTATTTCTTCGTTTTTCTTTTCTGTCCAAACATTCTTCAATATCTTCCTTGTGTGTCTTCTTTTTCTTTTTAAGTCGACATGTTTATGACCCACCTGGACATTTTCCTAGCTCCTAAATTTTACGACATGGTCCATGTAAAATATCTTTCAAAGTGGAGTCTGTGAGTGGTGGATATGCTGGAGGGGGTGAAGAGTGCAATGCAACTTAAAACACTTCTTAAAAACGTCACTGCATTCCGGTGGAAGATTTACTCTATATTCATTGGTTGATTGCAGGCTATTTTGTTCACCCCCTCATGGGCATGAAACTTTTTTTTGGAGAAATTTTCTTCTGATTTATACCCACCTTACCATCAAACTGAACAATTGTGTGTGAGGGAGGGCTGAGAAGCCATCACAGCACGTGTGTGTGTATGTTGTCTGTGTCTATGTGTATGAAGAAAAGAAAGAAAAAAAATATTGCAGGTTTCAAATGGTCTAGAGTGATTTATAGTTTTACAACACCTGTCACCCATCGTGTCCATTCTTTGAAATGCGACAAGATGAGCCGGAGGCTCTCATCTCAACCTATTATAAGCGCCCAACCCCTCTTAGACCACCCACTGATGACAATCTGAATGAATTGTATTGTTGATTGAAAAAAATCATTGTTTAGCAAACACGGTAAAAATATGTTTTTATTGTTGGTGATCTCGTTCTGAAGAGCAAAGTTTCTTATGGCTATTATTGGTAACGAGAAGAAGAAGTAGTTGGGCCGATTCGAAATAAATAAAGGGCCAATGTAAGCAATTACTTCTTGTATATAGAAAAGTTGTGTCAGGTGTGGCTGAAGGATCAAGCTGAGATAGTTAGGATTTATTCCCATGTTCACGAAACAAGAGATACTCCACACAAACAAAGATGGTTGACTTGGGGGATGCGTACGTGCTGACAGTTTTATAACATCATCTCCCCTCAACTTCAGCTAATCTGTTGAATAACTGGATTGACGAGTGGGATAATATGGACATTACTCTCATACATCCTCTTTTTTTTAACTCCCGTTGTAACATTTCTCAAGTAAAAAAAAGTATCTGTTGCGGGAACAAAAGTACATCACAGTAATATAAGTTTATGACGTTCAGCAAATGTCAACACCTGGACAATACTTTTTAAGACTTCCATTTCTTATTTTTTTTATTTCTTTTAAGACCGAATGGTTGGGTTTACGAGAACCATATTGGATTGTACTTTCTTTGTCTGGCAACGTTGGGGGAAAAAAATATGTTTTAAAAATTGATCTAATTAATTTTCTATGAGTTAAAGCCGAGTTTAAATTAATTTTATGTGGATGTTTTATTTGTGATAAATCTTTTGTGACTGATGAGGTTTTATTGTGGGTAGAGAAATCTGTTATAAGTTGACTTTAAGTAGCAAGGAATAAAGGAAAAGTTCGATTCTTTTCTTATGTGACAGATATCTGAGAAAAATGTCACTTTTTTGCGCGACCTCACTCTTAGATATCCATTTAGCTCAAGTCGACAATAAATAGTTTCTGGACTCATGTCGATATCGTGTGAGATTTTTCACATTTCACTCTCCGTGCACGTAGCTAACAAATTAATCTGGATTTATTTTCATTTGTTTTCTTTTTTTAAGCTGCTGCAATGTTTGAATTCGTAAGAAATAATATCCTTGAAAGTATATTTTTAGATAATTTTTTTATTTTGGTTTTACTATATAAGAAATAGGGTTAAAATAATTTAGAAAAATTTAGATTTATGAAGTTGAATAATTAAGAAAAATGGGTTTTTCGGAAAGAATATATTTAAAAAAATTCCGCAAATAGTTTTTGCTTATAAAAGGCTTGAAATAACTTTGAAATTTGGCAAATAATTAACTTAGTGATATTTCAAAAGGGTTTTTTCTTTTAGTGGAATGAAAAAATATCGTAAAAAAATTTAAAATTTTTTTCTAGTTTTTCTAGTTTTTTAAAAAAAAATACAAAAAAAAATCGTAGTCAAATATAAATCTAGGGTAAAATGTATAGATGCAAACATTGTGTCGATTATTATACGTGGAGGACGTGCAAGCAAAAGGCTCCCCAATATCCATAACACATTACATTGCCAGGCGAGTCTCACTTCTATTGAAAGTTGTCCTCTTGGGATTTTTTCCCCTTCTCCACTCTTTTTTGCTTTTGCCGGGACATGGCTTCACCCATCCTAAGCACTGTATGAAAAAGTCATTTTTCACTCGCGAGTTTATCGCCATCCCCCTAGTGGGAGAGTGGAGAGTCTCGTCTGCTCGGTGGCCGGTTCATGGAATAAAAATTGAAATCACATTTATCAAGCACTCGGTGTATTGATATGGCACGAGACGCAATGGAGCAAAGAAGCAGCGGGGGGAAGAGATGACCGTGGACTGACTGGGCTCCTTGCACGGTCCCCCGCGTCAAGGGCGAGCGAAAATATCCAAACTAATGCCCTACTGGGCAGCATATCGAAATAAGTTATATATACAGGAGAAAAACAAACGGCCATGGCTAAAGAGGGATTTGATTCTATTTTACACTACATTGCAGATGGTGAGGTCAGAAGGGAAAAATTATGACCCGGATAACTCGGCAGCGTTGTAAATAGTTAGGGTATATATATATTTATATATATGTTTTATCTTCGGGCTATTATGAATCAGCTTCGCGATGGTTATTTATGAATGGAAGCCATTTTGTATGCGCATAGCTTAAAGTTGCAGAATTGCTGGCGTTTGCTTATATGCACACAAGTTGTTCATATATGATAATGAAGTTTCCTTCTGAGGTTAATTGCCCAGTGTTAATGTGATGAGCAAGTCTTCAGGGCTTTTAATTTCAAATCAATACATTCTCCAATCATATAATGAGCCCGTCTGCGTCTTCCTCTTCACATTGTTTGTTTCGGGAGCAGAGGAAACGCGGGTGCGTGGAATAATTAATTAATGAGTCGTATTTGAAAAGTGCAGTTGTCTGTTGGCAGCAAGGGAAGCCAACATATGGGAGCAGCTTGTTTAAAGTGTAGAGGGGAAAAATTCCTTTGTCGATTAATTTTTGACACTCAATCAAAAATGACGATTTACCAAATGCAATGAAACGTAAAAAAATGCGAAAAATACTTTTCAGAAGAATCATCTTGAATTACATTTTTTTTCTTCTTCTTGCTTTCTTAATGAAAATGAGAAAATCAAAGATATTAGCTGTAAAAAAGATTATCATTCAGTGCAATTGAAAAGAAAATAATTTTTGCCGAATCATGACACTTTGACTGATGCACCTGGTCACCCGTGTGGAACCTTGTAAAAAGAGTGACATCGAATGTTTTACCCTCCCTTCTTTGTCGGTAATTTGTTTTTCCAAAATTTTTTTATTCTATTTTTTTTATTTTTTTTTTTTTTTATTTTAATTTTTAATTTTAAAAACTTTCTTTTTATAATATCTGAAAATATCCGGTTATTTTTGTTGGTATTTTTTAACAAAAAAAAAAAGAAGAAGTTTACTTTAGCTTATTTGTCTAATTAAGTTTTAAAAAAATTGACCTTCGTTGCAGATTTATTATTAAGGTTTCCATATGAATGAGATTGTCAAACATAAACCGTTTCCTAGTCGATGGATTAATCATAGGATGACACGTTATTGATCTGTGGCCGTGTATACATTGAGGAGAACGGTGAGGGGGTCGAAAAGCAAGAGATAGTCTTGTGATGGATGTTTTGTGCGCGTGCACTGATTGGTTTTGCCGCCGGCATTCTCCATCTGGGTGGCATTATTACCCGTTATTACTGGTAATCTGGGATGATATTCACGCACATGTCAGACGGAAAAGTGGGGGAAGTGGCAAACAGCATCATACCCGAGACCCATCACTCCCTCACCTCGCTTCGCGCGGTAGAAGCGGGAAAAAAAATCCTTGCTCTATTTCGCTTGAAATCCACATGTAGTTAAATGGGTGTGTTCGCAACTAAAGGTAAGAAACGAATTTTTGCTTTACCCATTAAATTTCTATGTGAGTGGGTGACTACTGGACACTCACAAGTCTAATTGCTTAAGCTTATGAAATCTTGAGTGCAAACTTGTACCTCCTTGGATATATGGTGCCATTATCTGTGCCTTAGGGTAAAATGAAATCATGTGGACATGAGCCCTTGTTAGTAACACCAATTGGTCTGTTGATTGGTTGGTAGGAAAGGACGGGGGGAGAAGAGTAGTGATATCTTGACTTCACTGACACATTGCTGATAGTGAGGGGTACTTTTTATCAGAGGGTGGCCAGGAGGGTGGTATTCATTCTTCCTTCTTTCATGCTGCGATGGGTGTGGTAGAGGGATGAGACCAATGGCTCTTGATTCGAGTAATTTGTTTGCTAGTTGGGTATGAAATTAATATCGCTTTTCTGGATGTTTACCCTCCCTCGTTGTTTCCTATTATGTATTATCGGCGTGAAGAATTGGTGTTGTGTAAATTTTTTTTGCATAAAGCTATTGTTCCTGCATGATTTTATCACGTGTGTTTCTCTCTCCCCTTTTTCTCCAATTCAATTTTCCGACTCAAGTGAGATGAACATTAATTTCATACACTACAGTAAGCTCCGTGAGACATTGGGGTGGCAAAGGGTGTTTACACCCATTAGGTACACACTCAAGCAAACAACGTAAATATCTGATCAAATGTTTTTATTTTTTAGTTTTATTTTGGTTTATTAATTATTTTTCTGCCGTTTTTTAGAAGAAAAAAGATTTTTTTAAATTGTTGGTATTTTATTAAAATTGATGACATCTAATTTTTATTTTATGAATGAAAATTTATAAGAATAAAAAATGCAATGCTGAGGAGTGTTGTTGATTGTAGCGGGGTTCGTGCTAATGTTCTTTTCATGCATGGGCGACAAATTCGGCTGGGATGTGAAGGGGGCTTTTATGAAATTGGATGAGTTTTAATATCATCGACTCAGTGCTCTCACACGCGTGAAAAAGACACAGATGAATATTATGATACAGAAGGGCGCTCATCAAACGGGGGCAAAAACGGATTGTAGAGGGGAAGGGGGAAGGTGAACTCTCCATCTATCATTTCACGCAGGAATTAATCCGAGTGTGAAAATTGCACTAGAGATTACCCTCAGTAAAATGAAAACAAAGATGGAGATTGAAATTGAAATTGAAGCCATGTGTGCGCAAACATTTTATTAAATAGTTTTATTAAAAATATATTTATATTTTTTTAAATATGTATTTTTATGAATTTGAATGATTTTCATTGCTCGTATATCGTATATAAGCAGTGTTTTGTCGTATATTGGGGGTCATAAAGAAGGCCGGCGATGCGTTGTAACGGGGGTATTTCTGTTGTATACTGTGAGATGAAGTAAAATGATGAATGGTGCGCTTGCTCAAGCGGATAATAACAAGAACTGAACGTATATAAAAAGAAAAGTGCAGCTATAAAAATTATTAAGCAATCAGAACATATAGGGAAAAGGAAGCTATTTGCGAGCTACATTCCTGATACGTAGACCAGCGATCGTCCATTCCATCCGCCCTCTTGCAAGCACGCGACGAGTTATGAACGCCATCCCGCCCACACACCAACCCCTCGATCATAAAACTATTAGTGAATCAATACGTTGCTCTGATCCGAGACATGAATCAGTATAAGGGTCAGCACGCACAATCTTTTCACCCACTATCTATCTTTTTACGTCATCGCCATTATCTGTTCAAATATTGTCTTGACGACGATGACATTGAAAATATCGGAAAAGCCGATATCGTGCACGTTAAAATATTAATACTGTAAATGTAGATAATTTATTTATGGACTAATTCTAATACCTGAGAAAAATGTATGAAAAAAGTAAAAGCAAAGTTAGGTTTACGAATATTATTTTGTGTTATTTTTATATGCAACAATTGATTTATTTTATTTTTTTGTTGTTGAAATATTTCAATTTTGTACATATATAAAAAAAAAATAATAAAAAAATACAATGCAATAACAATGTGCGAAACAATTCCGTTTTTATGCTCAATAGCAACATTACAGGGCGAATGATCTCAGTCTGTTACAGTTACCATTTTTTTACATTAACGCTAACTCCATATATAAAATCTCCAAGTAAAACCCTCGTCATAGTAAAAGAGTATGCGTTAGTATTTTCAATATGGGTCTTATTACTGAGAAGAAGCAAAAGAAGCGATCTGGGCCAAGAAGGGAAGACTGCTTTGGCGTTTGACACTTGACTTGCCTATCAATAAATATTCATTTGTCACTCGACTGTACTCCGGGGAGAGAGGCACGCTGAGACACTGAACGAAGGGAAAATGCACGTTGTACAGTATAGTCAAAACTATGGATTCCTTCTCTTGACTGATGGCAATGGAAAACTGAAGAAGGTTGTATACGTATAGCAAGCAATGGGCCAAAGGGACTTTGATGGCAGAAAAGGGCTTGGTGAGAAAGAAGCATGGCCATGATAGGGTTTTTGCACTTCTTTGAAGAGTTTTTCAAGTTGGAAATGGAAGAGGCTGAAAAAATAAATAAATAAAAAAAGGAAAAAAAGTCGACATTTCAATTTTCTGTAAGTGTGAAAGCAACTTAAATTGAAACAGTGGATTCATTGATGCATTGAAGAGGTATAGGAAATAAAATTGTAAGCAAAAACAAAGTTTAGAAAAGTAGCGCCTATTTTTCAATTGTAGATTAGTGACTAAAATACAAAATTCCACTTTGATCTCCTCTTTTACAAGTAATTGGATTTTTCATTGAAAAAGTACAAGTGGATTCAACCCTGAGATGAGTTTGGGGAAATGGAGAAGGGGTGGGGGTGGTTGTGGATGTTTAGGCGAGAGTAGGGGATGTCAGTAATATGTCTGGTGTGAAAGGTGACACCTTGAAGCTAGAGAAAGACAACCGGATTGCAGGAAAAGGAGATTGCATGATGTTATATAGAGAAGAAAATTTTATCTTCGTTTTTAAGCTTAACTGAGGTAAAATAGATTGAAAAAGATCGAACTCATAAGAGAGAGAAATGCTGATCGGATTAAATTTCAAACCTACCCCCAAGTAGTGAGGCGAACAAGTGATGGATCAATAGTGGATTTTAGGTATATGGGGTGATTGAGGGAAAATATATAGAGTATAAAAAAATTTAAAAATGCAGATTATTTAGTGGAAGTGTTAATAGGGAGGGAATATTGTAAACCGCTTGTTCTTAAGGGGGATTTAAGGGTTCAATACGTCTGAAGAGATTTTATCTCAATATCTGACTCACAAAATTTGATCGTAATTAAATTTTGAGAAGAAAAACTTAAATATACGTCAAACTGAAATTGGAATTTGCCTCGTTTTCAATATATTGCTACTTTTTTTTTCTTTCAAGGCTTGAAAGTAAATAAATATTAGGGAGGAAATGGAATTTTATAGAATCTACATACAAGAAAAAAAATTCAATTTGAAATTGACATATTTATACTCGCTTATAAAAATTTAATAAATTGAGTTAGAAAAGATTTAAAATGTGAAAAAGGCAAAAAGCTGTCTTTTTTTAACTGGCTAAAAGTAACAAAAATTAATCCGAAGGAAGAAAAGAGAATATTTTATGACTTAAAGTGACATTATCCAACAACCTGTTTGGAAACTCTCCTCTTCTTTCTTCCCCTCTTTTTTTTTTAACAACCCTAGGTCCAAAGACTCAATTCCAGGTAATGTTGTAAAAAGGGGTGGCCTCAATACTTCCAAAATACATTTTCACTACTTGGATTGAGTGTATAAATTAAGCCCTGTGGGAAGATTTTTCTGATAATTATAATACTCGCAACTATTAAAATCCATCACTTTTCCCTCATAGGACCGCGAACCTGGTTTTCCAGAAAATCTCGCACTTAACCGTTGATTCCAAGAACAATTATGACGATAGTCCTCACCACCCTTTAGACCCCTCCCCTCTGTTTTTTTTTCTTTGAGAATTGGTATAACATATTTTTTTCTCTTTTTATACTTCTTCCTGCCTTGACAGGTGAGCAATAAAAGTTATGACCTTCTTTTAATAGCTTTTTTAACCCTCTCTTTTTTTCTGTTTTTATTCTTTGAAAAAATAAACATCTTTTAATAACTCGCTTTAATGACTTAATTTTTATTAATGATTTTTTCTAGATTGTAATTTACATATTTACGTATTTGGTAATTAGATTTGAAAAGGGGGCCAGGATTTTAATTGCATACGAAATTAAATCAATTTGTGACTGAATTATCACATTATATAGACACAGTTTCCTCTTCTTTCTGTGCCATATCTCCTGCCATTTTATTTGATTTATCGAAGAGGGAGGGCAAAGTGTGCAAAGCTACATAACATTTTTCATTTTTTCTCTTCTCTCCCTACCTCAAAGTGACGCATATTGGGGGATTTCAAAACCAAATTGGGTGTCACAATCTGCCACCCTTCTCTTTCTACGCTTGTGAGGGTGGAATCATTTTTTCTTAATCTCCTTTCGTTTGAAGTAGGGAAAAAATGAATTCTGATTGGCTGCAGTACTCATTAAAGGGCTTATAAATGTTGCAAAAAAAAATAAAAAATAGACTAAACCCTTACCTAACTCACCCGTATGGTTATTAAGACTGAGGGGTGGTAAAAATTTACCAATTGATTTTTTTAAATACCCAATTGGATCTTTATGA
The DNA here is from genome assembly GCA_000239455.1 of Strigamia maritima. Classification (NCBI taxonomy): domain Eukaryota; kingdom Metazoa; phylum Arthropoda; class Chilopoda; order Geophilomorpha; family Linotaeniidae; genus Strigamia; species Strigamia maritima. The sequence continues at coordinate 615,279 of JH431850.1, read as the reverse complement.
CTCGATTTCCCCCCTCACTTTCTCAATTTTTTTGTTTGAGGTATGAAAGGGTTGATGAAAAAGTGGGAGATGTAATTTCGCAATTGAGTGAACACGCGTTAATATTTGTCACCGAATTTAGAGAAAATAATCGATTTTAAAAATTGTATTTTCACAAGAGATGAAAAGAGTGTGACGTCAATGTGAACCTCGTCTTCAGTTGACCCTTTGAGTGAGTGACAAGATGTCTGTGAGGGTAGTAGGTTAAAGAGAAAAGTAAGCAAAAGGAAAGTAAATCACCCACGCGCCATCCAGGGGGTCGAGCAAACGATCCACTTGGTCATAGAACTATTAAAAGTAAAAAGTTTTGCGCGTCTTTGAGGTGTACATAGGCAAAAATGAGAGGTGAGGACCCTCCAGAATGTAGTCAGTGATGGGCCATAAATTGTACTCGTCTCGCGGTTGTGTAATTTGGCAGATCATAGAGGGCATGCGTTTTTATGGACCTTGTGTATAAGGATATGCTTCTAGTATTGGTTGGTGAACACTCATCCGCGGTCACTACATTGGCGGCGCTCTGTTATTAACCTTATGTTTAACAACACTTATAGAATTACGTAGACTAGCATTAAAACACAAGAGATATAGTAGTAAAATAAAAAGAAAATAAAAATTATAGCAATCCCAAGAATTCCTCCTACTGTGTTTATCCGACCTCTTTGACCCCACCCAACATATTTTTAATTGACATCAATGATTCATGACATGATGCCCATACACTTTTTTTGTTTTTATATTTTTAATCAGGTGGTCGTACGTACGTGATTAAGAGAAATGAATTTGGAATTCATAAATACATTTATGACTTTTCAACATAAAAACAAGGGGCCTGGTTTCTTTCTCATGTTGAAAATAATATTTCTTGTCGTAAGCAGTAAAGGATTTAATTGCACCCAAAGGTCATTGTTGTCCTTATAAGCACACAACTGTGATCGTAAATTCCTTCATAGATGTGTGGTTATTATTCAAATGGACTTCATGAGTACATATATAAAAATGTTTCTTGACCTGGTTGTCGTCGTCATAAAACACGACACGGATTAAAAACGCTGCGATCGTAATTCATTCAGCTTGTAAATTGTGTCTTTTTGACAGCCATAATCCTTTTCAAATGTATGGCATAAAATTTTTAAACGCCGGGAGTCAGGTTTTTTATTGGTATATAATTAATTTACAAGGTTAAATTCAAACAACTCACTTATATAATAAAATATTTCGCTTAACTCGTGATTTTTTTTATTAATTTATTTTTTTTTTATTAATGTCAGAATGGGGGAATAAAATATTTCTCGTGATGAATGTGGGTGCATGTTTGAATAACTTTGCTCATTAATATACAACTTTTTTTGTGTCGTAGTTTAATAATAAATGAGAATGAAAACTTACCTTGTACAAGATGCCAAGTTTGTGTCTGGCGCACACACAATAATGATTGAGTTTTCCTTCCAAAATAAACAAACGCTAATTAATTAAAGTCACGAGTGCAAAATATAAACATAACAATTTATTTTGTTCCTAAATCAAAAACAACAACTAATAATTGATGTCTCATTTGCACTATTTTTATCTAAACTTTTTAACTTTCCTTAATTGTTTTTCTAATTAAATGATAAATTTTCAAACTTCACTTTGAAGAAGACAAAGTTGTGTTGAGAATAGGGATGCACCGGATCCAAAAATCACCGGATTCCGGATGCCGAATTTCACCGAATTTTGAATTTATTTAAATTCCGAATACCGGTCGAATACTGGATTATTTCATCTGAAAATCCCGAACACCGGATTTACACCGGATCTCAAAACCGAATTTAAAAAATTTTTAAAAATTTAAAAAAATTATAAAATAATAAAATTATTATTAAAAGACACTTTATTTATAATATTATTATTTGTATACAACTAAATTTCGACCAAATACCGAATTTTGTCAAATTTTTTTTTTTTTTTTAAAAAAAAAATTTCTAAAAGACAAAAATTAGGCAAAATTCGGTATTGGGTCGAAATTTTGAACAATTCCGAACCGGATATTCGGAACCAGAACATTGAAATTTCCAAATATCCGAATACCGAATATTTTTATTTTCAGCCGGATTACCGGACACCGAAGCCGAATCCGGATATCCGGTGCATCCCTAGTTGAGAATTTTTATAAATAATGTATTGTATCATTTGTATGTATGCCCTATGTGAGAAGTATAAAGTAGGCCCTTGTTGGGCACTGAAACCCAATTGAAAGCCCTTTTTCCCACAGACAGAATGATGCCATAATTACAAGTGTCATGCTGTGTAATTAGTTCGTATTCCCCTAGTCGATCTAACTTGACAATTTTTATGCAATGATTTAGGCTTATTATCCTAGGCAGAGAATCCCATTAAGCCCTCTGATACAGGAGACAGTTCCGCCACTTTTCTCTCTCTTGGTTAAATTTTTTTTGTGAAGGTTAAAATTTATGCCTTTTGCTCGTACAATTGTCGTATTTATGGGTTTTTATATTGGGTGGAGTGCTGCAGTGCTTTTTAATTCAACACCACGAAGAATGAGTGTGTGGAAAATAGTTTGAAAAAAAAAGGAGAAAAAAACAATTAAGTGGTTTTAATCGATCAAAAAGATGAGCAAATGAATGAGTCTACGAATGGTTTATGGACCAATTGCTCAAATTCTTAATGAGAGGGACCATCAAGGGATTTTGAGACTCGTTACAAGGAAGATTTGCGTTATGCTAATTAAAAAGGAAATAGGAATTTGTACATCGTATCATTTATTCAAATATACGTTAATTTTTTTTTTAATGTTCTAGTTATGTTTAAAACTGAGAAACGGAAATCGTGGCTTTAATTTCTATTTTTAAAATTTTGTTTAGGGGAAATTAAATTTTAAGAATTTTTATGAATTGTGTTTTACCTTTGTTTTTGCGCCATTCGAGGATCATCTATTTTGTGTCCAGCAAAGTTGTTTTATATAGCACAAAATGAACAATTAAAGAGCGCCCCAGAATCGCCAAACGTGCAGGAAATCACCGACTTGGCTCATGCATCATCGTGAGGGGGAAAAAAGAACGCACGATGGGGTGAGGGATATTTAGAGTGGTGGAATGATAGAAACCTTATTATACCGAATTTCCTAAATATAACTGCTCTATATGTCAGTTATTTATAAATTATAACGTATTTATGGCAATAATAAGCATTAATATAAATACTCTCGAAATTAATAATTGCTCCAATGGGTTTTCGTATGCATTTTTTTATTATAATTTCATTATAATGAGGTCAGAATGACAAAGGATGAAAGATGAGATATTAATATTAATATCGTACACAATAATTGCAGGAAGGAGAATATTTTCTGTTTTAATAAAAATAATAAGTGATTAAAATTATAAAATTTGTTTAAATTATATATATATATATAAATGCCAACTATAAATGTTTATTCTGAGCCGCTTTTTCGTTTTTTGATTGAAGAGGAAACGATTCCATAAATAAAGTCAACTGACCCATAACTTGGTAATGATACTCAGTAAACTCAGCCAGAGATGCATTCGGACGGAAGTGACCGATCACGAGACCCGGAAATGACGCTTTAGCATGAGATCTTGGCTTCCCCGGAAAAGACATACTATCCGTAAAAAGGAAGGGATGACATCCACGTTTCCCTTTCTTCTCTTTTGTTAGTTCGCATGGATGGAGTATAATTGGTTTCCATAGCAACTAATTAATCTATCAGCAATACATTCACCAGTATTTTTTCTCCATTTCTATTTCTTTAAAAATTTAATAGATAAAAAGATATGTAAATTTGTGACTTAATTTATGCAAGTATGCTGATCATTCTTTTTAACTTTTTAACTTTTTTGTTTAAAGATTGGTGACTAAATAGGGGATGAAAGGAACTTGCTCGGACAATTAATTTCTTGTTTGTTTGACTTCACTTTTCAAGCCATAGGGGGTGTCTATCTCGACCTTCCCCCTGTATTCTTGTTTTCTCCTCACTTAAGTTTCTTTTTTTTTATCTCTGTGCTTATTACTGACCCCCAGCACAGCGAAAGCGAAGGCGAAGTATTTAATAGATTTTTTTCTCAAGTTTTGTGGTTTTTTAAAAAGTTTTTTATAGCTTTAAAACATGTTCTAACATATTTTAAACTCAGGGAGGGGAATGTTAAATCCATATCGAAAAGAAAAGTGAACTGCATTTTCATCACCCCATTATTTTTCTCATTCTTTCTTCCAATTCCAGTAGACGGTTACTATGGATACCAGTACCGAGTGACCGATGGTTTCCGGCAGAGCTGTAGGCCGGGACCCTGGCGCCACAGACACTTCCTTGGAGCTCCCTGGCATAATTTATTGACCGTTTATGTGTGCGAGCGGGAAAGAGAGAATTTTGGGTGGACATAAATATGGGAAAGAGAAAGTGGCGCCTGCTTGGTGATGGGGGTGGGGGCCTACCCGGCAGGCAATGGGGAGGAGACGACAACGAAGGAAGGGGAAGCGAGGCACGGATCTTGACCAACCCAACTGACCAGTGACGCCAGCGGGTCTCGGCCAATGTAATTCCTGCCGTCAGAATGAGCCATGGGTGATTTATGAATGAGCAAAAAGCCCACCATCAGCAATCTAGGTTTGATGAGGGGGTCAGCGAAAAAAAAATTGGCTACGGATAAGGGGAAGGCGAAGGTGGGATAAGAACACCTGAAGCATTATTAAATAAGGTCGAAGTTAGTGTGCAACAATTTACACCTACCTTTAAGAGAGAGCTAAGTAGATAAATGTGTGTATATTAGCCAGGTGGCAAGCGTGAGCGCCATCCTAGTTCACCCCTATGGGGATGGCGCGTGCTGAACACCATCCCTCACCCCTCTTTTCCATCAGCTCAACACCCCCACACAACGAGTGGCCAGCACGTGCCCCCTCACACTTCTCTCTAAAACCTCGCAGCTGGCAGCTTCTACAGATATCTTTCCTTTTTTTTTCTTTTCCCATATTTTTGGCGGTCTCTTTCAATTCCCAGGGGATGGACTCAACACATAAGTCTTTGGTGGTGTGTTATGAGAGAGGAAGACGAAAGAGGTGGGGAGGGTCATCATCACCTGAATGCTTCTTGAAAATTGATGAGAGTTTGCAGCTAGCTGTCATAAGCAATTCAATTTCTCATGATAATTTGCACTTTCTGTACTTTTTTTATTGCTTTTTCGCTGTGTACGTGAGTTTTCGGTGTTTGGACGACGAAGAATTAACGAAAAATATTTTATTGAATTTTGATTTTTGTGAAAATGTCAAAAAATAGTGATTGCAAATATTCTAAAAATAACTTTTTGGAAGTGCAGTTGTCCATGGATGTTTTCTCAGGGGGAATTTAATGTCCCCTCGGTCGGATATTGCCCTCGTAAGTTTTTTTGGCCACATGGTAAATGGGCAGCGGATCATAATTTTTGGTTTGAAGGAAGTTTGTGCAAAAAAAGCCATGTGTCAATATGCATTCCAGCTGGTCGCCATTACTTGCTCTGGACACAGTAATGCGGGTAGGTGGGGAAGAAGACATCACCTCATCACATGGATGAAACAAATATGAGGGAAGGGAGACAGGAGACAAACGCAGCAGAATGGATGTAAGATGTTGCGAACAGCTGACAAGGGAGGACTAACGTCATTTTGCTTGTGTGAGGAATTTTAGTTGAGTGAGTCAGTATTCCATGTGTGACCAGTGAGCAATGGAGCACGAGTTATTACGGGCCAACATGTCTTGCTTTTATGTTCCAAATACAACTCTGGGTGTTAATAGACGTTAGTTGCCCTCTTGTCCCTTGACGATTAAATGCCGTAAATAGAGATGATTGGTAGATGGGCTACCCTTTATTAATTCTATTGTCCTGGCATGACTGCTTCCTAATATCACTTAATTGATTGATGAGTAATAACTAGCACACGGTGTGCGTGATGACAGAAACAAGTTTGAGTGATCACAACTTGAAATTAGTTCTGCTCTTTCCAAATTAGGCTCAAAGTGTTGATTTCATTATTCGGGTTGTGTGATTATGATCTGTTGTTGTATTTGTGAATTCTCAATGTTTAATGTTTTCTAGTTTTATATTTATATTTTTTTATAATATGGATAGTCGTTTATGAGTTGAGACTCATTTAATTTTGATTATCAATTTATCTACCCCATAAGTCAATACACCACGGCTATGTAATCCGATTCAAACCCTTTGATCACTGGCCAAAATACGCTGGCGTGCGCATCATTATTGTCACATGACTTGTCACTTGAACCAACCTCAGATTTATTGATGATAATATGGGCTGAGCGTGATTGTAAAATTAATGTGTCATGAAATTGAAAAAAGAAAATCAATAAATTTTAAAGAAATTAAATAACCCATATAGTGTCCGTAATTGAAATTATTATAATTTCTTTAATTAAATGCATTGTATTTATCAACTATTTTGAATCACAAGGTCGCCGATCGAGGCGTATTTAATGCGATAATTAGAGTGGTCTCACGTGTCGTACAATTTTGTACTTGTTCCTCTCTCCCACACCCCCATTCATTCAGATGTCGCGGTCACGTGGCGCTTCTGAACGAGAAATGTTACGTCATCATAAACGGGACCGGAGATTGGCACCGCACGGCGCGCGCGCGTTATGACACAATAGGCCCGCAAATTGAAACAGGGACCTTGGGTCGAAGGGGGCGACACGAGGGAAAAGTTGGCATCCATAAATCACGTTTTCCTCCTCCTCTCTATCACCTCCCTATGATAGCGCTGCTCCATTTATTAATATGGATAAGGAGACAGAACAATTTATCCATTGTGGACCCTTCGATTTGGACGAACGCGGAAGCCAAGTCAGCGCCATGCCACTCGATAAAACTCCGCCCATGAGTTGGAGGGGGTCGCCACGTTTTATCCACTTTTCACAATTCATATAACATAGAGGGAAAATATTTTAGTAGGCAGACGGCAGTGCATGTGATATACAGCACATGTGGAGATTACGCTTAGGTGTTGATTCCTCCACCCCTAAACGCTGGGTGCCAGTGCTTTTGTGTCGAATGACCCGAAAAATTACCGGAATGACCATGGGTCAGTCAGTGAAGGACCACTTAGTTCTCCTTCTCCCTTCTCAAAACTTCCCCTCTTTTTTTTAAAAAAGAAAAACTTTTTTTTTAAAAAAGAAAATATTTCTTTTGACAAAGTTTAAAATTTGTTATTGAAACTTACCTGTGTTGGAAGAGATGTGATAAGATCCATTTTAGCGATGTGACAATTACTTTGTTAAAATCAATTTGAGGGTCAAAAATGAGAGAAATGTAGTTTTTTAAAATTTGAAAAATTTTAAGAATGATCCTAATCGACAAAGTTGATATCTATTTTTGCAGGTTTGAGACAGAACCCCTCCGGGTGTATACATGGTGGCCTCCGCTCGAAGGCAAGTGGCTTCCGCGTGGGCTTTTGGCTTACACAGCAGCAGCAGCAGGCAAAGGAAGCAGCAAGGTCACCCGGGCACTGCCGAACGCACATTATGCACTGGTGGGACCTGCACTCGCGCCTAATCGCTGACGTCGGTCCTCCTCCTTCCACCCCCACACCCCACCCACCTTTTCCCAATCATTAGACTGGCTGCAGAGACCACCCCTCTTCCTCCCTTTTCTTCGATCTCCTCCTATAAAACGAGTGGAGCACATGCTTAAGAAAGAAATGAAAAAGGAAGAAAAAAACGATTGAGTTTCCAATTGTATTGTCTGAGTGTTTTAAAAAAATTCATGGCGAAAATTTAGAAAAGGTTGATGTAAGTTGTGATTTGGTGATTAATAGTTTGATTAAAAAATTATTTTTGTATAATCAGTTGAATTTCTTATACTGTTCTCATACTGTTTCATTTTAAGCGATTGAGTCGATTATTCATGCAATCATAATGGGTCCAGTTTGTATCATATCTCGAAATTTATGACACGTGTTGATAAGCTGAATATGAAGTTTTTATTGGCCACAGAAAGGTTTTGAAATTTGGAATTCTTGAAAACAAAGGGTAGAGATATGAAAAACAAAGAGATATGAGATATTGGGGTTATTCATTTTAAATACAAATCAAGTTATGTGCAGTCATTTTTTTTTAATTTTGTATATTGTATTTCTTTATTCGCAATTGTTCACCATTTGAATTTTTATCATCCTGCATTTAGCTGGTAAGTTTGCAATCTTTTTTCTTACAAGAATTTTCTCATTTCTCACTCATTGTCCACTCACTTCCTTTTTTGTAGCAATATTTTTTTCTTAATTTTTTAAACTTTTTTTGCTGCATTTATTATTAATTCTAAAATTGTATTTTTTTAAATAATTAGTTTAAAAAATTACCGTATTCATTCTAATGAATGCATCTAAAAAATCATGTGTGTGGTGTGACGTCATGCGTGTTTAGTGTTCTGCTTGCCCCCTGTAAATGCGAAGTGGCGCCATTCCTAACTATTTGAAGTTTTTTTCTCTCCTCCATTCACATTCAACCCCCTACTTCGTCGCGTAGTGCCGGTGCCAAATCGCACGTGCGGCCCGCATAAACGGAGGGTCAGCCGACCGCGCTGCGTCGTAGCTTGACCGAAAACTCCGTTCTTCGCTATGTTGAATGATTTTGTCACTGGATCAAGATGTTCTGTATTTTATTTTTGTTTTTATTTATTCAAAAATAAAAATAAAAAATATAAAAATCGAAAATAAAATATGAAACGGAATTAATGCATAAATAAATAAATAAATAAATAAATAAATAAATAAATAAATAAATAATTTGATATATGGATATGCAAATCTGCAATAATACTGTAAGTTCCAGTTGTTAAAATTTAATTTCAAAAAAATCTCACCGATTAATTTCATTATAGTAGACGATGGTCAAGCTAAAGCATTGGGGTTATTTTCTAGTTTTTTGAAACACTTTTTTTATGCCCTTTTTGATACTGGCCCTCACCTCCTTACCCTTCCCGATTCCCTTGCGGCGATTCATAAGCGTAGTATTCGTCATAGCGCGTGCTTGCGCTGTTCACGAACACAGGGCGGGCGCCTCCTTCACTGATCCCTCCTCCAGGAGGCGCCCGTTGGCTTTGCGAGCTGCAGCGAGTGCAGAGAAGAACGAGTGAGCGTGTGGCAACAGCCAGCACCAGCGAGCAGCGTGGGGCCACGCAACTAACAGCACCAGCAACTCCACCGGGCGGCCGTCAGCACAGTCACAGGGCTGCGATCCAGCAACACGGGACGCCGGCGATGGGCGCGTGCGGAGCCCGGCTGTTGTAGGACGTAGCGGCGGCCGCTAGTCGCTGAGCGCAAGCAACAGCATTGTCAAGTCAAAACTGCGGTATTCGGGCGTATGTTTTTGCCGAGTCATGTACCGTCGGACGGGATGGATTGAGTGAGTGAGTGAGTGAAAGGAGATAGACAGACAGTCAGACTGGCAGAAGGACAGGAGGAGAGTAGCAGCGGCAAGCAGCGGCATAATCGTGAAGGTGCGCGGACCCAATCAAAACGACGCCGGCAATTTGATTATGATAATCGCAATGCATTATTGATAATCATAATTGTGACATGCGCAGTGTAGTGCGGCGTGTATAAATTAAGAGGAGAGAGTGAGTGGGAGAGGGGCCCACCAACAAGCGAGTAGCAACACACATCACACACAAACGCGCACACACAGAGAGAAAGAAAAAATTTTTCCGTCATCATCCGACCGAGCGTTCTTTTTTTTTTTTTAGTCAGTTTTTTGCCCTCTACCCTATCGAAATATTTTTTTTCTGCGGGCTTAGCAACACGCTAGTGTGTGGACGACAAGTTCGAGAGCGTTTGATTTTGTGCGTCGTCCGGCTGCGACAGCTGTGAGTGCCCACGATCGAGAAATTTGGTTAAGACGAAGTGAACAACGACGGAACAATATTCGGACACCGAAATGTCGCGACGAAAGCAGATGAACCCGAAACATTTGGAATCGGAACAAGTGTTGGCCAGCACGCTCCTATACAACGGTGAGTTTAACCCTTTTACTTGTTGTTTCTACCTGTTACTTGGTTGCACTCGAACCATTTACCTGTTTAAAATGCTTTGTATCGACCTCGAGTTACATTTGTGTCGCATCGAGTTTTAGAAGCCCCTTACCACTTCTTCTTTTTCCCGCCCCTATTCTTAAACAAAAAAAAGAGATTGGAACTAACCCGTCCGTGAAAAGTAAAGCTTTAAATTTTGTCCCGTGCAAACGACGTAAAGACGCCGCGGTTGTTCGCTATTTTTAACGTTGAGTAAAACTGGGAGAAAAAATAAATTGAGTATGCTTTGTTGATTTTTTTTATTTATTTAATTTTTTTATTAGATATTTTTATATATTTTTTAGTAATTTGGTGCATTTTGTAGGCGATTATTTGATCGCAAATGGAATAAGGGTTGAGAGAATAGCACGGGAGATTGCGGGTTCTAGTTTGCCGTGTCGTACCGCTTGTATACGGACTGATTCCCGTTGATGGGGTCGGCGTGGGGAACATGTTGCTATGCAACACGGGATGCTGGAAAATGGTTGTCGGCAAATGATGTTGTGGTTTTTTGTGTTAGTCTTGTAGATTTTAAGAAATGTTTTATTTTTTGATTGGATTTATTTACTTCGACGTTAGAAATTCTGATGTGTGCAATTGTTGACCGTCATGTGATAGTTTAGCATATGAATATGATCACAAAAATAATAATAAAAGTTGATATTTTTAATAATGTAATTTATTCGGTTGCGTTAATTAGAAATTAATATCATTTCACGGAGACTGATGTGTCCAAGAAATTTTTTTATTTTCATTGCTTTATGAAGTCAAAATTATTTAAATTGCAAAACATATTGAACAATTTTTAAATTTTTACAACGGAAGTTTTTAATCAGTCGGCTAGACGCGAATACTCAATATTAATCGAGAAAAAGCGGCATTTTGCTCAACATGCTCAGTTCAGTGCGCACCCGTATAGGGGCGCTGCCGTTCATGAACCCATAGCAAACATTGATGGATTTGATCGGCCGCCGTTCCCAATCATTTTCCTTTCTTTTCCATTTCTTGGCCCCTCATAAACTAAATGTGCAAGGCCTTTAGCGGCCTCTGTAATTTGAGCGCATGTAGAGCGCAGTTGCAAGGTTTGATGAGTGACCAGTACGATGGAGTGGACGAAACTCCTCCTTATACCATTAAGAAGGCGGAAACTAAAGAGGGACCTAGTCTAACCTAGTCGTCGTTAAGTTAAGGGCCTAAAAACAGTTGAAGGAATATAATTATATTTCCTTGTGTAAAAATTCCACCCTTGCAAAATGTGGTCAAGAAGGGATTTTTACAACTCCGAGGTGGGGGTTCAAGGGAGGGGTTGAGTGTTCGTTGACCTCCTCCCTCTCTTCCTGACCTGGCGGGGTAGGGGAAAGGGCAGATGTCCTTCTTTGTCCATTCGTATTTGTCTAAAGAGTGAGTGACATGTGGCTTGCTGGTGACGACTCCACTTGTAGGTGTCGAGCTTAGTCTCGCGCCGTTGTCACGGTCCATCCGTAAAAATGATGAACTTATTTTAATCTATTTTTAGTTGGCTCAAAATTTTCTTTCAATCCTTTTGAAGTGTATACAGACGTCTCGCTTTACATATACTGCATGGTGGCTCCATTTTTTTATGCTTCGTGCCGAGCCTCACAGCAATTGTTATTTTTAAAAGTAAAGCCCAAACACACTGATAATTAATGGCTAGCCCAGCTTTTGCCATTGTTTATTGTCCCAAATTTAGCTCTCCCTCCAAGACTCGTGCAGCTTTTGCTTTTTGCTGCTATAACTGCTGCTGCCTGGCTTAAATTATGACATTCAAAAATAAATCTTATATTTCATCTTCATATAGAGAGCCAAACTCAAACGTTGCGAGCCGTGAGCCGCGAACCGCGAACCTTCTCATTTCTCTTAGTGGACTCCGCCAGTTTTGTTTCTAACGTGGCCAACATACACAAACTCCATCCGGGCTGACAACAAGACTAATATTTGTTAGAGTTGGCTTCGGAGCCCAACCCGAGCGAAGCATTCTGGGTAGGCAGGTGAGAGGCTTCGCCGGTGTTTGCTCTGTCAACACGGCGGTGGGAGGGCAGCGAAGGCCGGGGCCTGTATGGGAACGGAGGAATGCATAAGGATAAGGGGGTGAAACAGAGAGGGTCAGCATTTATTAACGCTGTTGATTTAGGCGTTGTCCATCTAAGGGATCGAGCAAACAATCTGAGTTGTTGCTTCTCCATAGTCGTTTTGAGGACAAAGACATTTGTATTTAAAAAATAATTTGCAGAGCTTGCAAATTCTACGAATTGACTTATTAGAGTTACACCTCATATTTATTCGGAAATTTGCTTTGTTTACTTTTTGACATTTTTTTCTGGGAAAAAAAACTTTAATGTAAATAACTTAGAAATTTTAATTTAGTCAAATTATAAAAATTTTACGTATTTAAATTACGTATTTATATATTATATAGTAAAGTACGATACTGTAAATATTGTCATTTGTAATAACGTGTCCAATTAAACGGTACTGACGCGCACAATTGAAAAAGGAGCGCACACTGACCCCATACTGAGCAGTCGCCGTCAAAAGTTTTGACAGGTAACACAGAACCCCCATTGATCTGACCGTGTGTTGGGGGTTAAAAGGGTTAAACGGGTAGCACAGCGGTAGTGCGTTTTCGGGCGGCTGGACCTTTCGGAGGTCTCTATTGTCAGCACCAGGGTCTTTCGGTCACGCGATCCAGCAAAGCAAACCACTTTATGGGACGGTTCTTTGGACGTAATTAAATTAATCTTGTCTTTTAAAAACATGAAGAATTTAGGTTAAAAATGTAGGGGACAATTGGCGCAAGATGCAAACTGAGTCGAAGGGAGGAGGAGAAAAGTGGGGAATAAATTGCCCTTGAAAGTGCCATGTTTCCGTTCTGTAATCAACAGCTCCACGGGTGTGAATGCGCGGATAAAAAGAAAGAGCACAGATAAGGGCTGAGAGGTGGAGCAGCCCCCGCACGAGTACAACTGTAGCCGTGCTTTAGGCCTGCTGGCCTGTAAATGATGGATTATACGCCTGATGAACACCTCGATGCGAGGGCGCGGAGCATTAGCCTACCTCACAAAGGGGAGAAGCTTTAATGTTTCATATTTTGTGTAGTGGTAACACAAGCAGTAGTATGGCATGCACAGGGACGGAGAAAGAAGAAAAAAAGAGAATGGAAACATCGTGTAATAACGCTATTATCGGACCGTACATGTAAGCGCACATGGGGTCGCGATGTGATGATGAATGGCCAATGAGAAGCCGTTGACACCTATTAAAATGGGAAGTATAAACTGAGGGTGGGCGGAGGGGACGATCGAGTGATTGTATGACGCAATCGGTATCGTATTTCGGTTTTCGGATGGTGTAAGAGTGTACAAGTGTTGGAATTTTTTTTTAATTTTATCGTTGGTGAATTCTTTTGTAATTGATGGAAGGGAACTAAAGTGGACATTCTTTGTAAAGATTCAGCAATAGCCCGTCAAAAGTGGAAAACTGACCAAATAACCCCTGAGGTCAGCCATAAACTCTAGCTGGCAGCTGGGGGTAATGACTAGGTCTCTCTTGTGTTTCTCCCACACACCCTCATTCCTCTTATTTCTCATCCCCTCTCTTTCTGTTTCCATCTTTTTTTGCTTTAGCCACTGGCCACTGGCCAGTCGCACACGGTCGACCGAGGCAGGTGGTGCCAAGATGGCGGTGAAACCGCTGCTTGGAATCTGATATGGTCGTCTGATGTCAGAGGGGCAAATTGTGGCGATTTATCGATGGAACTCGACACCACTGTGCAAAAGCAAGAGAACCTTGATTGGTGGTCTGTGATTCTGATTGGTTAGTGAGCTATTTCTGGACACTGGTCACTCTCCCCTCTCTGTTGTAGTACCTTGCCCTCTGTTGTTTAATCATACACGTCATAAATTACGTGCGGGACAGAAGTGGAATAAATTGGCAGTTGTTGAACTCGGCTTGGAGATTGAAATATTTGCTCAACTCTGTTTTCATTAGAAATAAAGAAAATATTTGCACTTTTAAATCTTTGATTGATTTCAGCGAAAGTAGTGAAGACATCAAGACAGATAGATATTTTTAGTCGTCGTTTACGTTTTTCGAGTAACGCCTCCGATGACAATACAGGTCATTAAAGACAAAGAGTTTTGACGTTATCGCGTTTGAAATCAGAAGTTAGTTCGGTTTTAGACAATGGGTGAGCTTGTGTTTTTGTCACGCACAACAAATCGAGAGTTTTCTGTTTGAGCATTAATCAAATGGGATATCTTAATCCGTGGGTTGAAACATGAGTCTACAGTCGAGGCAAAAAAGGGGATTGACGTGTAAGAGATATAAAAACGGCATCAAAATCAATTAGTTTAGGGTGCGTCTTAACCAATCATCTTGAGTTCACAAGTGACCCATCTTTGCTTGATAGTAACTCGATAGGTGAAGGGGATCTTCACCATATGGCTGGCCAGTTGGCCTTCGACGGTGTGTGTAAGGGGAGGAATAATGGTGGTGGTGGTCAGGAAGTTTTGTAAGGGGAAGAGTGAGCCACGTTGTCCAGCAAATCGGACCCCCTGCCTGGATAAGCAATCAAAAAATGGGAGGGCAACGAGGAATTTGATTTTCACAGATGAGGGCAGTAGTGCCGCTCTGTGAATTGATTTATTCTACTTTGTCTTGCACGCTCTCCTTCTGTCTAAACCGACTAAACCTCATTTTTTTCTTTTCTCTAAGGGATTAATGTAATGTCATGATAAATGTGGTGACTAATTTGAGTCGGTGAGTAATTTGCTTTCGATTCAAATGATGGAATTCTACATGATTTTTTTAAATATTTAATTGGAAGTAAAGGCAAAGTTGATTTGAAAAATGTGCTAACTATGTTTTCTGTTTGGACAACTGGTAAGCTGTTCATCATCCCTGTCTTCATAACTCACCCAGCTTGACTGATGCGTGCTTTTATCTAAACAAACGTACCGGTAAAGTTCAGCAAACACTTCATTTCTTAAATAAAAAGTGGTATGAAAAAGTAAAATGCCGAGAGAACTCAATGTAGTTTTAAGATGCATCGAAGGCTGACTAAGTTGATGGGAAAGGATGACAACTGCGTATAAAGTGGAAGGTGTGTGCGAGTTGGTGAATTTGAAAGCGACAGAAATGTCAAGTAAAAACGAGATTTGTTTCTCAAGTGATGTGGTGAAGAAGTAGTGACAAATCCCATAAAAATGTGAGAGCGAGGCAATGAATTGAAGAGCCCTTCTCGGCTATGAAATCCCCCGACAAGAATTATGGGGAAACGCAAAAAGAAAAAATAAGTATTTGTACATTTTTCTTCTTTGGTGTTTTTTTTGGTACGAAAATAATATTTAAAAAAGTCATAAATGTATTTTTTTTGTTAAAATACACTCATTTTCGAGATGTATTGGTAATGGATATTTTATTAAATTTTTTGGTTTACTCTAGAGGTTTTGATTGTGACTCATTTTATTCCAATTACCATGTGTAGTGCACCTTAAAAAATGACTTGACCGAAACCCCTCTTTGTTCTGACCAATGAAGTGGACTGCATGACGTAAGCACTTTTCTTGTTTTGATTGTGGGTTTCAACGATTTGAATGCATTCTGTAATTGAAAATTATTTTTAATGACTTTTTAGTTTCATAATAAATATTTTGCTAATTTAGACAAACAAGAATTTATTTTTATATTTTGTATAAAAATTTTTACACGTATGTGTAAAGTAGTTTCGCAAAGGCGTTATTCAATTAATAATGTAATGATTATAAGGATATATTTTTATAAATATGTGGTGTACTGTACAGATGTATACGGTATGTTAAATGAAAATCGATGAGTCGATTAATCCAGTCGGTGGTAAACAAAACGAAATCACATTGACTGCATTCCATACAGAGTGTGTATTATCCTTTCCGACATTCCTGCTGTTTCTTTTGGCATCAAGCCGGAGGCCGAGAGGAGAGCTGAAGATTTGTCATCTAATTTTAGGATGTCACGGGGCGCCCTGATCTTACACTGATACTACAACTTGCCCCTCTTTCTTTCTTTTTTTCTTTTTTTGGGACTCAATTGCATTAAAAGTTTTTTTTTTTTGTTTATCAACGGGATTTATGAAGTAGTGATACAAATTTGTCTGCGTGGGTAAAAAAAAAAAATTTGCGAAATGCAGTTTATTTACTTATTTATGTAGGTAGTGAATATTTTTTCCCCTTAGTTTCGCTTCATTTTTGTAGAAAAGAAACCAATCAAGTATGATTCCTTTCTCATATCGCAGGTGGCAGACGCCAGAAAATGTTACCCTTGGGATTAAATCGCGCGGTGACTAGTGAGGAAAAATGTCACAGGGAAAAAATACGTGTAATTTGTTTAGTAGTAGTAGGCCGTCTGCCACATCGGTAAATTAGATTTAGATTTTTTCCTTCAATTTTTTCTAACATTACTATGTAAGGGATTTTTTAATACAGTGGCATCGGGAAGATTGTTGCTACAATTTTAACCTATAGCAACAGGTACATTTGCAGTTTAAGGTCAAGAAGCGACGGGATTCAAATATTTTTGTCGCCCATTCAAAGTCCAGAATAGTCGGGAAGGACGTTGGGGAAAACGAAGGAGGTGGGGAAAGGGGGGGTCAATGCGGTTGATGTTACTAGGTTAAGTATAGTGGACAGGTGCAACACCTTTGCACCCAGGTACAAAATACCGCCAAGAAGGGTAAAAAAAAATTGAAATGGGAGTGTTAATTCATGTTATTTCATTATTCGTTCTCTCTCTCGATGATACTTACCTTATAAAAATGTATAATTCGAGAATTAAAAGAAGTGTAAACAAAGTTGGATTTGTTAGAGGAATAAATTTAGAAATAAGACCTAGTTTAGATTTTGGGGTCGTTTTGTTTACATTCTTATTTTCTTTTTCTTTTTTTACTCTCAAGTTATTATTTGGTTGCTGGGCATCATTTCTATTATATCAGCAATGGGACAAAAGCCAAGATCTGACGAAATGTACAATTATTTTCTAAATATTTCCTAAAATGCACATTGAGATCTTTTAGTCATTTCAATGTCACCCAATTTCGACTTTTTAAAGTGTTGGCACTGCCCATACAAATGCGTTTCATTTTTTCAGCTCATTCTTTATATATATATATATTTATCTCGCCTCGTGCCAAGGGCAAAGTATGTGGTTAACAAGAGGCTCATACCACTGGCGGGAACAAAACATACTTTTTTAAATAAGAAAGAAATCCAGTTGTAACTGGATAATTTCGGAGTTAAAAATTATTCATAGAAGAAGAATTTTTGTAGCAGTTTTGTGTTGTTATTACTTTTTTGCCTGGCTCCCTTTTCTGCTTTTATGTCCGCCCTGACATCATCGCTAGACCATGACATCAATGTGACAAGTTTATTCTTGATGTCATCATATTCTATAAAAGGGGGTAAAAAAAAGGGACAAAGGAAGAGGG
Organism: Strigamia maritima; assembly: GCA_000239455.1. NCBI lineage: Eukaryota > Metazoa > Arthropoda > Chilopoda > Geophilomorpha > Linotaeniidae > Strigamia > Strigamia maritima. The sequence goes on along the minus strand of JH431850.1, from coordinate 597,690 downwards.
GGAGGGTTATAAGGTGGTTCTGGCACATTACGATAAAAATGACCCATTGGTAGTTATGAGGGACAGCAGATGAGTGAGAAACCTGTTAGCGGATTTGATAGGGAGTTAGTTCCGTGCTAAGGCAAGCAAACGTAATGTGTTTGGCCGAGTTTGTGTGTGCGAATATACGTGCGCTCTATGTGCGGGAATATATACGAGCAGATATTGAGGGGGTTCCCAAATACTGTTCTTATGTCCCCCTCTCATCATTTCCCCCACTCATGCAAGCATAAAGACACAGAGGACCCTCTCTATTTTGATGGTGCATTGGAGCAAATTTGTTAAAAAATTTTAAGAGTTGCTCCTGAGTCTTCCCTTTTACCTTTCCCCTCCTCTTATTCTAGTCTTTTTTTACTTAAAAGGAGGCTGGTTTCTCACACTTGAGAGTTATTACGCGTGAAAAGTATGAAAACGATGGGGATTAGACGAGATTGTAGATTGGGTCAGTTTGATAATTCACTGGAATTTCCGTTTTGCTAAGGGGGAAAAAATCAATTTTGAAATGATCGATCTGGGCAAAGTTTGTAATGGATCTGGAGAGTGCCATAGTCCGTAGACAGTTGAGTGATGACGAAGAGAAACGTGGAATAGAGGTGACCGGCGACCGTGTCCCCTTTTTCCTTCCACCTACACATCCACCATTCTCTCTTTGGGAGATAGAATTATGGGGGCCAACGCCAAGTGCGTTGTCGCCTGGGAATCGGAGATTGCCATTTTGATTTAGTCCGCTATATTCTCATGACAGGAACGAAATGAATGAATGGTCCAGTCTGCCTATTCACATTTTATTTATCGTCTTTCATTTTTTTTTCCTTTTTTTTTCTCAAATTTGTTACGGCAATTTTCATTCCGTAGTTATGGACAGGGTATGATAATTTTTGCTGACTTGTTATCGTTTGTCACATGTCATTGCCCATTAGAAAGAGCTCAAGCGTCCACCTGTTCGAAGCGGGATAGGTTACCAAGACGATTGGTTGTTATGGTGATGGCATCCGCTCATCACGTGTGCACGGGGATATGATGGAGCAGAGTTCGGGTTAGTTTGGTTGTTGTATATAACGCAGTAGCATCTTGTGCCAGCTGATTTTTCGATAGCACTTCACACATTTATGGCATCATAAAAGTTTATGGATTTTTGCACGCTACGTCGAACACGGGAACCTATAGGTGAGGGAGGGCAAAACCCCCTTGAGAGATTGAATGGATTGCGTGTATTGGGTGATTTATTTCATATATTTATAACGAGAGTGATTGGATGAATGATGCGTTGCTTGTCGTTCTTCCATTTTTTTTTTTTTTATTTATTTTTTTTTTTTTTTTATTTTATTTTTTTTTTATTTTATTTATTTTTTTTTTTTTCGAATTCTTTCTATTGGTTCAGTAAAAGGTTCAGTATCGTTCTTAAGGTTTTGAAGAATTTAACATGGAACGTTATAAATTATTGGTGTTTATTGTTTGTACGTAACGGTCTTATGTTTATTTACCAAAAGCAGAATGCTCTCGACTGAAAAGAGGCTTACACACACACTTTTTGCCTGATTGCGCGCAACCTGGTGAGAGCTATATATTGGGCGTCACTTCCAACTCCCTTTCCGCACCTTTTCCCCCTTCCTCCGTTGCCAGGTGATGACTAGAGATGAGGAAAAAGCTCAAGAAGAGGGGTGACTTTTGTCTACTGCTTTGTCCCGATACCGCATGGATACAAAAATTTAATCAGTTTGCATAAGGTTTTTTCATCTCTCTCTCTTAGTCTCTTTCTCTTTTCTTTCGACAAGTCAAGTTTTCAATCTGTAGGTTCCGGCATGTGAATGTTAAAATATTTTTGTGCAAATCATAGTTTGGTAATTTATTTGAATGATAGATTTGAGATTCATTCTTTTTCTTCTTTTCTTCTTAATCTGGCGTAAAGCAGACGATTTATGACTTGTAGACCCCTTGTAAGAAAAGGGTTGTTGACATTGGAAGGTGAGAAAGGGGCGGAAAAAGAGTAGCGGTGGGGGTAAACCCTATTTTAAAATCCCCTCAATATAATACATCAACTGGTTGATAGTATCACATATAAAGCATTGTTAGCGGCGAGTCATTTAGAATTCACACCAAGGCACCGCCACCTTCAAATTTGCTGTCCCAGATGGCTGCTTCTTGCGTATTAATGCACATGCTGACAGACACGAGATTTGCAATAAGAGCAAACGGTGAAAATTAAGGGAGTGATCCACTTTCTCTTCTGTCGACCCTTCTCGGAGCATCTGGGTGGTCCCGATGCTAACTTGATGATAGCTCGATATTGGCAAATTATGTTAGCACTTTCTCTACGTTTTTTAATTTTTTTTATTAGTTTACGTGGACAATTTACTTAGAGATGTTAATGAGTTCGGAAATTGAGCATTTTAAAGTAAGATATCCTTATTGCTCTGGTCTTTTTAACTCAGGGTGGTCTTGGCGATGAAAATGCATTTTCACCCCACACACCTAACGGGTTACCCACCTTATAAATTATCAGTTTGGAGAAGGGGAAAGGCATAAGACAGAGTGGCTTTTTTTCGTCGCTCTTTCTTATTTTGAAGTCTTATAGCCCTTCCGTAACCACATTGCCATTGAAGGAGGGAAATGCCTATCAGTCATCTTCAGACTTGGCCATCTAATGTTGAAGGGGAGGTTTGCTCCGTGAAGACATTAGCATAATTGGAAGGCGAAGGGTGGCGGAGAAAAGAGCCTCTGGACGCCTCACCAATCAAGACCTCACAGAGAGCGAAAGAAAGAAGTTTTTCACTTTAAACCCTCCTACACTTAAATTTCATTGCGCCTAAATGTGGTCACGGTGAGAGCAATTGATGTGGAGCAAAACAGTTTTGAAGGAAGTTGTATCGTTTGCCGTCTTAGCTTAATTTTGTTCTGGTTGTCATTGGTTTATAAAAATGCTTTCCTGTGTCAAATAGGCAAATTTATATTAAACTGACAGTTAACTTTTAAGTGTGGGAAAAAATGCAATTTAGAATTGTACTCTATAAGTCAGTAACTATTTTAACTAACTAATTTTATTTGTGATTTTAAAAGTTGAGTTGCGCGAATTCAAGATGTAAATTTGATTAGAACTTCTCAAATGACGCCATGTGAATTCAATCTATTTCATTTCAATTGGTGATTATTTAAGCCTAGTGTTTTAAGTTGAGTTTTGACTACACGGTTATTGTGGCCAAGTTATCTTTCGAGTTACAAGAATAAACATTTGTGTAACATTTCCTGTTGGGAATTAGTTTTATAGCTACACGCACCCTTGGTTCCAGCTGAGAACTACGCACAGTTTGGCAGATAAAAAAGTAAGAGAAAAAGAGAAGAGAGAGAGAGAGAGAGAGAAGGAATAAGCCAAGAGTTTAATTGGCAAAAGAGAGGGGGGAGGGAATGTTGCAAAGATGTTTCTACTTCGCGTCCTCCTTCTATAAGGTACCCACTTCTTTGTGAAAGGTTGCCAGACTGAACGTGATTGGAATTGCCTATTCGTATAGACCCCATTTCCACACCCACCGTCTTTTTCCTGGTCGGTGTGCCAACCCTATACAGGGGGGTGTTGGCTAGGCTAAAATGTCGGTCAAGCGAAACCTATTGAAATCAATAGAAATTGCTAACTCATTACCGAACCATCCATAATTGGGATAAGCTCGTTTCTCTACCCCATCTCTCCCTCAGGTATTTGTGTGTAAATAACCCTTCACTCCCTTCACTTGTAGATTACCCATTGAGTGGAAAGTTATAGAAGAAGAAAAAAAATCGACGGAAGGCAAAGCCAGCCACAGTGCAAACGATGAGTTGAACCAAGAGAATGGAAGAAGAATGATAGATGAGATGCAAAAAGTGTTTCTCATAAACGTACACTGTAGCCGTCTCCCTCTTGCTATTTTTTCTTTCTCTTTTAACTGTGCTTACTGTGAGAAGAAACGTAATAGGAAGGGCAAGAAGGTATACTTTGTCGTCCTCCTCTTCGGGGCTCCCACATAAGTGGGTGGGGCCGTTTGGCTAAATGTTCAGCCACCTGTAAAAATATTGCTGCAATATTTGAAGACAGGTTGTATTCTAAGAATTTTTTTTTTTTTTTTTTTTGTTTTAGGAGAGGAAACATGTTCAAATTGTTACCAAAAAAAGTCATTTTTTCCCCTCTGCAAACGGAAAAGAAAAAGGAAAAGAGAGAGAAGGGGCATATTACGAGTGGGAGATGTATGGGTGACACTTTTCCAAGAATGTCTTGCTCTATCTTTCGATTTAATCTTGAGAAACCTATCATTAAGTGTCTTAAGTCCGAAAGCTCTGATAATTTTGTTGGTTTTTCGTTTTAATATTGCGATTATTAATAGAATTTTTTGTTTATGTTGCACCTGCGAGAAGGAAAATTTGATGGACAAATGATGTGTCGGAATTCAAATAAAAAATTGACTGTGAATAGAGCTATAGATGGGGAAGATTTCTTTTATATGACAAGTAATGGTTATGAATTATGAGTCTGTGGTTGGCTCCGAGGAATGTTATTCTGAGAAGTAGTCGTTGAACGCTGTCTCCTGCTTACTGAACTGCAGTTAAGATCTACCGAAAGAGGGTCCGAATGGGGTTTGATTTATTTTTTCAACTTTGCGAAAACTATTTTCAATTTTTTATGATTTTTTATTCATACATTTCTAAGATTTAATTTAAAAAATAGAAGTAAAATTTTTTACAAGTGTTATTTCATTTATAATTTTAAAATTCTGTAATTTTTTTTTTTAAAGATAGAAAATGAATTATTTGACACTTCAATTTATGGATGAAACTCGTTTCTAAACTTCGCGTCTCCCCATCTGTCATTCAAACTTTGTACCTGTCGATCATTATTTCCGACATATTCTTCGCTCCCTTTAAATTTTTTTAAGTTGGTACATTATGTAGACAGGGTATAGTATGGCAAGGGCCACCCGTGAATGAAGGCCCTGTTGTTTGCCCACTTACCTGTCTTGTCCTATGCATAAGCAACGAGGCTTTTGAAAAGCAGAGAGCCGCCTCTGCTCACTCTCTGACGAGCCAAGTGCTTTAGCTCTGTAGAACGAGAAGTTGTCATCGCCCCCTACGCTGCTTTTCAACGTCTGCTACAATGACCCAATGTGCGGTCAAAAAAACCCGTTACAACGAAATACTTCAAGACACTTAAGTGCAGTGACGAAAAACGCTCACTTAGATGTTAATTAAATTATATAAACAAGTGATTTTTTTTTCAACAAATATGTTGTTTTCTTTAAATTCATAAATCTTTAAGGTAGATTTGTGCGCAAAATCGATTATGACCTATATCAATATATAAATATTTGTTGCTATAGAGAGGTTGATGCCATTCATTACTCGAAACGTGATATGAAGCATTGAAAAGCGAGGTTTGAAGAGATTTTTTTCATTCTTGCATGGTTTTATATACATACACGGAATAGAAGGAGACGAGAGTATATAGAGGGAAGGCAGTTGATGAAAAGAATTTTAAATTGAAATTGGACCAGGTGGTGGTTGATGCTGTTTGCCAGGCACAGGGAAAGGAGTGGGGTGTGACCTCTTGAGGTCAAACTGTGCAGGAGTGGGAGGGAGTTGAATTACCCCTGTGGCTCCTGTAATTTCAGGGTCTCTTCTATCTCTATCTGGGATGCAGTTGTTATATTAGAAGCCATTTTTATCCCGTTCGCTCTATTGTGCACCATTTTGTCAACGAGACAAAAAATTTGAAACCAGATCTGGATAAGGGGAGAAAAGTAAACTTCCCACATTTACAAAAATAGCAGCTGCATCTAAGTAGGGAATATCCGTCCCTTATTTTGTGGTGTGACGCAACGTTATCCTACACCCACCCACTTCTTTATCTAGAAAATTGAGTCAATTTTTAAGGTTTCAATTTGTCTCTTTTACTTAATTTGCAGCTGTCTCAGTCTGTCTAAACAAATTAGGGCTGAGTTTAGATTTGGTTTTGGAATTATACGAAAACAAAAATAGGTGCATCAGGAGCATAAAAATTTATCTCTGGCATCAAAATGTTTCTTCTTAGAAGTAATCTACATATAACAATTGCCTACCCTCGGGACCCCTTCACTTCTTTTCTTCAGAGGGGAGCTGAGAGTGGCATTTCTGCTTAACTAATACCTAGTACAAGAGAAAATCAATCTATATTCATGAACATGTTTTGTTAAGTTGTAAAATGAAAGAAACACCTGAGGCTTTAACAGACAATGTTACACTAGAATAGATAGACTCGTATTGATATTACTTTCAATTTTTTATGTTGGTAAAGAAATATTATTTTAAGATGTCAGGAAAAAAGTTGTGGTATAATATCATAAAATAAAAAAAAATTGATAACTTTTTTTGTCAACACTTGTCACTACTTGTTATATCTATTTATCTTTTTTCTTTTCCCATCTTTTTTCACCATCACCAAAATATATCGTTTTGATTTGGTAGATCGTAGAAAGATCATCTATTGCTGTGATCTGAGGGGCTGACAATTCTATCAATGTTTCAGAAGGAGAGAAAAGAGAGGGGGAAAGATTGCCTTTTATGCTCCACCAATCAATTTCTTCATTTTTTTTTATATCGACTAAAAAGGACAAAGTAAAAATGGGTATATTTTAATTTTTATATTTTCTTTTCACTTTCTTAATTTGGCACAATAATTAAATCGTTTTCAAGTATTTTTTTTAAATTAATATATTTGCACTATAAAAAAAATATTATCAAACATATATTTCTTTGTGTTTTTGAAGTATTTTTTTATTATTTTGATTGATAGCGTGACCTTAAGTTAAAATTTTAGAATGTAATAAAAAAATTTAAAATTGATGGCTTAAAAAATGAAGTGGTCTGGTTTTCTTCTATTTTATGTGTTTTGTATTAATTCATAGGTACAGTGGCAATTGTATTTGAGTTAGCTACTGTGAATTTCAACTAAAATTGAGTGCTTTTGGGTGGTGAGATGCTTTGTCTCTTTCACGGTTCAGTGTTTTCTGTCTGGCGGTTCGTAAAAGACAAAGTCAACCATAATCATCAAACTCATAAGCACACACCAACACCCGTTACTCTATTTTTTATATATTTTTTAAATTCTTTTTCCCCTCTATCTTTTTCTTTATAATAATACTTGTTTTGCTGCCTATACGTGCCTTAGTATTGTGCCAGGTCACTTCCATTTTTTAAAACTTTTTTTGCCAACTGCTTTACAGGAATTCCGCTAGCATTGAAACAAAAAGTAATTTTGAGAATTTAAGGAAAAAAAATTCAGAAATGTTTAACAGCCGTTTCTTCCGAGTAGTGAATTTTATTTTCAAAACAATGGGAAAAAAATATATAATTTAATTTTTGTTAAATATTTATCATTAAAGAAAGTTCTAAACGAGGTAGGCAGAATTAAATTAATAGAATGTTGATCATTTTGTCGGTTGATTGTATCACGAACAAGAAGTGTGGACAATCAGTGGACTCTCATCTTCTTTCTTCCGCTTGAAGTAATTGATTTATCAGGCACAAAACAGTGCATTCAATCATATAACGACATTATTTCATAACAAAATTGTGCAAGGCCTTTGTTAATCAAGCAACTTTGTTGTCGCACATTCTTGACAAACTTTCTTGATAAAAGTTTGTATGATAAATTAGTGGAAGGTGAGCTTATTTGGACTCTTTACTGCTTTGTACATTTTTCGTTACGGTATAATAACAATTAATCAAATCGGGTGTGGGCGCATATAAAAAGAGTATTTTTTCTTTGTATGAGGACTGATCTGTCCAGAGGCTACATGGAGTGACAAAATCCTCTTTCTATACGGAGAGAGAAGTCTATCACCTTCCCATGACAGATGGAGAGGCCACACTGAAAAGGCCAGGGTGGGAAAGGGGGCAGCACACACTCTACACAACACAGTATGTGTGTGTGAAAGCCAAATATGAAATCGTGGTAGATAAAAGAGAACTTTGTGGAGTAGGCTTAACGGGAAAGGAGAGGGAGGGATAACTCTCCATCCCACTTAAGAGGGGGGGAAAAGTCCGTCATCTGGATGAGCACCTGGGATACAGTAACCATGGCAACCAGAGGAAGAGCTTGAGTTGAGTTTAAGCTAACGTGGAGGGTAACCAGGTGGAGTAGGCTATGGCAGTAATTGGAACTTTAATCGATGATTTTTTATAATGTGTTTTTATTTTTATTTTTATATAATGTTTAATGCATAAGGGGGGATGAATTTTATAAATTATATAGAGATTACATTGAACGCATAGTGAATCGAATCGTGTTATGGAGTTTAGAGAACGTTTATAAACGTCCTTTCATATTAGTCAAGGTTACGTATGCGAGTTATTTTTGAGCAATTTATTTATTTTTTCAGTTTGTTGCAATCTTTTATTTGCTCATTATATTGCTGTATTGTGTTTAAAAGTTTATTATTTGAGGGGGGGAAATCGCTTTCTCAGCATTAAAAAAGTATTTTTAAAGAATCAATTAAAATAAACTTGAGATACTTGAAGCCAGGAGAAAAAATGGTTTAATTTAGGATAATTGAAACGGACGTGTTTTCAGCTAAGGTCTTTAGTCATACGTTCATCCATCCATTACTCACTCGATATCTTGAATGGACAGCGTTATAAGAGGGGATGCAGGCACGTGCATGGGTTGTCGTCAGCAGAGAACAAGGTCGCTCATTTAACCTGTAATTAACTTAATAACTACATTACCAGATGAGCCACCTCCCCGTCAACCCCCTCCCTTCATTGCGCTGCATGAAAAAGTCATGATGAGAGCGAGGCGACTGCACATCATGCTTCACTGCAAGTGGCCAAGCGTCAGAGTGGTCAGTCCATAACGAATAATTGGCCCATGGAAAAGTGCAGGGCGGTGTAATAAAATGTCATAGGCTTAAGAGTGGTATATGTTGGCGTTACACGCTCTGCATTATTCACTACAGCTACTGAAGAGTGCCACTTTGTCAGGGCCGTTCATTTGCCTTAATTATCACGTGTACGCTTTACCTAATGTCCGCGAGTGGTGTGCACCCAGCAAAATTTAATAAAACTTATTTTCTAATGTTTTCAACACATTCCATAGTTGAGTTTTGCGACTATACACACGCATAAAGTAGATCATTAACAATTATTAATCCTCGCCTTGATCCGGTGCAACCCTTTTCCTCTCTGCATGTTTGTCGAGGGGCTCCGTGCCATAAGCCAGTAAATTAGGTCTTTAAACATCTTTGTGGTGAGATGATGTATGTGCATTTGCTTCGTAAACGGGAGCCGCCCATGCATCGGACCGAGTTTCTCTCCTCGACGAGATTCTCGACTGGACAGGGGCTCGCGCTCTTCCTAACCCCTTTGTTTCTCTCCCCTCCCTTCCTCTGTGGTTTGAGCGTCGAGTTTGGAACGAGACTGGTTATGATTATACGGTAGGGGCGTGCGAGAATATTGGAGCATTAAGGTTATTAATTTTGAGCACGCGTTTAAAGAGCTGGGCATTAATGACTATTTACACGGAGTCAAGTGCGTGTGCTTATTTGGTGTAATTACAGCGTAGAATGAGATTATTATGCAAGTGGGAGCTGTATCAAGTGGCGAGTTAATCCCACTGTCGTATGTAATAAATTAAGTGACACAAATTTAAATATGATGAAAAAAATTGATAGTAAGTGTAGGTGATCAGGACGAAATAGTCTTAAGAGCGGCCTTTAACTTATATAGTTGATGCACATTTTTCAATTCGCGAGTCAAAAGCGCTTTTCGGTATCCATGCCAACCGAAATGGACACGTCAACTTATCACAAACTCTAGTCCGATAGAGGGATTCAATCACCCAGCTCGAAAATATCTCAGACTGTCTCTTCTTGACTCAGAGAGAGCGTCAGCAATCCATGGGGAGAAAGTTTGTTCTGATGGACAGAACGATGGACTTGCTGTCCAGAAACTGTATAAAATAGAGTGTGGAATCCGTCAGAAAATTCTCAGACACATTGTCACGTGTGACTGCAGTTATTCGTCCGAAACTGACCTTGTGAGATTGAGATATTTTTATATTATCTAAATGCCAAATAAGCCGTAAAAATCTATAAAAATATGTTTTAGCTGTGAGTTATTAATATTACTCGCATAGGAATACATTGTAAAATATTCTTTGCCAAGAGTCCTAACTGTCGCTTTTTTAAACTTTTTTTCCTTTGCTTTTTTGCCAGAATAGACTATAAAAAACTGTGACCGTAAATCAAAGAGGGAGCATGGCATAAGTGGTGACAATGACTGGAAGAAAGGAAGTTCCTTCAAAGAAAATATATTGTCATATTTGGTTTTGCCATCCCATTTCCCCCCACTCATATAACTCTGTCCATTTGAATGTGTTGGCAAGCCACACGCACTGACTGCGCGATCTGGGGTTAGAGAATTCAAGACCCCCTTTTTTTTCTTTTCTCTTATAAAATGCCGATCAAGTTATGGTGGTTGGTGTCAAAAAAATATATTGGTTGCAGTACCAAAAGCTTTTAAGAGAAGAGACGTTGAAAATATGCTCCCAACTTTTATGACTCGACCACATTTTTTTCCATAAATGTTGGCTTTTTTCTTCTTTTTTTCGGTTATTGATTTTGACAAATATTTATTTCGAGCTGAGTCTATAAAAAGGGATACAAAAGGTGAAGGCAGTTAAAGGTATTATTAATCTTGTGTCAAAAATGAGAAATTTGATTGGTTTTTTTTTTTTAATTGTCCTTCTCGTGATGTAACGGCTTAAGTGACCATGTTCAACTTTAATCCATTTATAATTCTGCTGACCAATTCTCTTTTGGCAACAAAAAGGTTTAGTGAAATGTGAAGGAAATGAGTAATTTTCATTCAATCATTTCCTACTCAAAATGATAAATTATCTCTTTTTTAAAAAAAATATTTAAATCTATTAGGAGCCATTCACATGAAATGTAACGTATAATTAATCAAAAAGTGTTGATTGAATCATTTCAACAAATACGTCAGATAAGGGGAGAAAGATTTGGAGATTGAAGTGTCAAAGTTCAACCTCTGAAAAGGTCAAGACATCCAACCAATATAATTGGAGTACTGCACAATTTGACAAACACACCTTTTTAAAGTTCAAAACAATTATAAAATTGTTTAAAATAGGTTAAAGACCTACTGTTCAAGTGTGTAAAAATAAATTCCTAAAAACTCCTATTTTTTCTTTATAATTTATTTTCTAAAAAAAAAAAAAAGGAATGAAAAAAGTCATTGAAGTCGTTGCTGCTGATACATCCTTTAAGTTAGTGCTAGAAGCAGCTGGTCACCAGTGGATTTATATCCTCACCACATGGTTTCTATTTTGTCTATACTAGGATCCATACTCGAACTACTCTAGCCATGCGCATAACATTCTCCGCAGTGACATAGCACAGGGGTTATGCGCCGTTTTCTTCATCATTCTTAGTTTCATCTGCAATGATGCATTACGAAGACTCGGGAGGGTTTTTTTTCCTCTACTTTTTTTTAGTTGCTTGTCAATTGACCATGTTGAATTCTTGAACTTATAAATCTTTCAGCAGTCCACGAGAAACAGAGGCACAGTCCCCTTGCCCTTTCCTGCCCTCAACAGCACGTGCCTTCTAAGCACGCGCTGGAGAGCATTTCCGGGGTAGAGGAGGAATGGAATGGGGGTTAAAATACGAGGAGTCTGTTTTCCATTAGTCTTAAGTTTTGAAGAAAATAATGATAAAATCAAACTGAATGTAATATTTATTAATTTTAATGCTTCTGTAAATATTTATTTATTTTCCCTCCAAAATTGAATTTCCAAATGGCAAAAACGAAGATTGAATTTGAACATGAACATATGTTTCATGTTATTTTAGGCAATTTTAAGTGAAAATACATTAGCGCTTGTCAAACATGATATGAAAATATTTATTTGGTTGAATACTGAAACACATTTTTTTTTTTCCTGCGATTTGTCTCTTGGGGATAATACAAAGAAAGGGGGATTAAATATATACGGAAGGGTAAAAGAAAAGGAAAAAGAGTGTGAAACAAGCGTGAGAAATCCCGCGGGCTGATTAAAACGTCTCAGGTTATTTTCTCTTTGGAATGGCACTTTTTTGTATTCTTTTGTTTTGATGTTGGGGAACGAAAGGAGATTGGGGGGGGGGGGTTATGAACTGATAAGTAAAGCATTGCTTCTTCAATGTTAGGATGTGTGATGTAGTAGTAGGGTGGGATTTTCTGTCAGCATAAGGTTAATATTGAATCCCAGATGGCAGTCAGCATGGCGGCAAGCGATATGAAACAGAATTGATGATTGCTAGATTGTGTATATATTTATGTATGAGAATATGTCGCAGTTGTAGTTATGTATCCAAGTTGGGTGTTATAGAGTAAACCATTGACACACAAGGGATTGAGGGTTGAGAAGGGTAAAAAGCACAAATTACTCCCTCACCCTTTCCTTTCCTTCTCGTAAAAGAGAGATGATTTAGACTGCATGTCACCCCTTGCCCTCATTTGCACACTTTTTTTTCATCTCTTGTGTGTCGTTTATATTCGTTGCTAAAATGCGATCTGCCATCGGAATGTGTTGCCCTCCCTGAATGTGTAAAAGACATTCCATAACATTTTTTTTTTACAAGTTAGCAGTTGGTTTTTGACTGAAATTTGACAAGAACCACCAGTTAAGGGGCCATAGGGTTAGAAACAAAAATTAACATTGTATCGAATGGTTTAATTAGAAGGGTGGAGTTGAGGATTTCGGGAAAACAGATGTTAAGAACAAAGTTTATTGTGTATATAAGAATAAGTGTGATCCTTTCTTAAACAAGAGATTAGCAGAATGTAGCAACAGTATCTGCTTTGCTTTATCTTTCCGCTTCTTGGTCACTGAAAACTAGAAACGAGCGGTGTGATCATCAGTCAGCTTGACATTTATCCTTTAAAAGTTTACTTTTTATGATGAGCAACCATTTGGTATGCCGTTTCCCCCCATCTTTTTGCCCGATGCAGATCTGATTTGAAGATAGCTGCTCCCTCCTTTTGTGGTGGGGGCGGGCCGCAATGGGAGTGCCTTCTGGCCGGCCTATTGCTGCCACTGTCCAATGTCCAGCGCTGGCCCCTGTCAGGACAATTAGGCTGAACAGGGGGCCGCAGACAGGATTAGCAGCGGGGGAAGCGCAGGGATGCTTGTTAGCAGTAGAAATGGCGTTGGATTATGGAGAAGAAAGACGAGTCATCAACCAGGGCAGAAATAGCCAATCGAAAACAACTGGCTGTGTAACCTAAATACTTTTATTTCTTTAAATGGGTTTAAGGTGCGGATTAAGATTGGATTCACTCTTGAGAGTTTGCTGAGAAGAAAATTTTCCATTGGGAAATGATAATTTTGGGAAAAGTTAATTGTTTCTCATTTGGAATTTAAGATGGTTAGGAATGTGTTTGGTTTAACAATAACTTGTTAGCGCCTAATCATACTGTAATTTGACTTGAAATGAAAATAGCAATAGGTTAAAAGACAATTAGACGATTTTGTGTATTGCTATATTTTTGGAATAAATTTGCAACTGATAAATGAGGAATTTTCGAGCTGCATTTACGGTGTTGATGGCTGATGAGACAGAAGAGGACTTCAAAGCAGAAAATGGAGGGTGAGGCAGACAGGCCTGCACACAATCAAGAAACTTAAAAGTCCTTTCCCCTACATCTCCAGTTTGTTTCCCTCCCACCGCCCTTATCCCCAACTACTTCGTTATCCCCAGCTGGAAAAAATGAAGGAAAAAAGGACACAAGAAAGTTTTCTAGTAAAAATGAAGGGTGTATTGGTCCGGTAGGGGAATTCGATGTGCACATATGGGGGTCTCATGTCGTGCAGATTCTTAGTCATGTCCGATCAGTAATGGGACATCAGAAATCAGCAGTCCGTAGCTGCACCCGTCTTAAAGCTGTGAAGAAACTTACACCAACATCTTTGTCGGGAGATGTGATAGTGAGATAGAACCAAAAAACTAAATAGTAAAAAAAATTTTTTATTTTTATTTTTTTTACTGGGCCATTTTTCGTAGTTGTAAAAACATAATGAGCAACATGCTGAATGCAACTTTTTCTGATTCTCTGACTTACCGGCAATTTGAAATTAGAAACAATATTTTTTTCTCAGCCATTTTCTTCTTTATTTTTACTTTTCTTACTGTATTTGCTAGGGCTGCAAGTTTTGGGGTAAATTGATGGTCCAAAAAGAAAGAGAAACAACAAGAGTAATGAAGGGAATGAAAGATGCCCGAGCAATAAAAATCTTGTGACGTCATGTAGTTGGACAAACAAGAGACTACTTTCTCTCGGTCTTCTTACTGGCGCAGGATTGTGCTGTACTCTAGCGGTTAAAAATGTAAATTATAAGTGAAATAGTTTTTACTTTTTTATAGTAAGATTGAAAATCGATTTTATTGCGTTCTAAAACGTTTTTTGTTGTTTAAAAAATGCAAGACAACTTAAATCTTCTAGTTGATTATTTTTTTCTATCTCTTTGTATAGCGGCGGCTGCAATTCTTGAGTAGAAGTGACATTTAAAAAAATTTCGAGATAGAGAGATTAGAGGAGGTTCTAACCTAAGATGTCCCGCTGTCGTCCACGTGTCTGGTTGTAATGGTGGGGGTTGAACAGAGGCAGATGGGGAGAGGGGCACGAGCGATAAATATTTGAACGCGCGCGTCCTTGCTGGAGCGGCAATTGACACGACGATGGAAAAGTCGTGTCGATGTCACATCAGATCGAGCGCTAGGAGCAGAGGTGGGGGTCGGCAAAGATTCCTCTCGATGGGACGCCGCTCAATTGATAAATAAACTGAAAAGGCTAAGAGATGCTCACTACTATTTCGTCAGCCAAACAGGTGCACGTGCTTTTTCGTTCGCTATCTGATGAATAAAAATCTTCATTTGCAGAAAGGGAGTGGGGAAAGGGTTGCAAGAGATGTCTGATATACGATTCGAGTGCTTCTAATTCGAGTAATTTTTTTCTTTTATAATTTTGGTTTACTTTTATTTTTTAAATTTTTTTTTATTTCATTTTTTTCTTAAATTTTAACGCTGAAAAACAAAACGTTTATTAAATATTGAAGATTTAATAAGGATAGTTTTAAGGATGTACATCGGAGATTTGGATCTGGGCATTTTGTTTGTGTTTTCTTTTGAGGGTAAAAGGAAAGTGATTGGTGATGATTTTGCAATGACGTGGTTTCGTTTACTCGCAAACTTAGACTCTCAACCATTTGACACTTGTATATTTTTTTTCTTCTTTCCTACATGCTTTTCTTTGCTACTTTACGGCAATGCTGAGCCGATAAAGCGACGCCAAGAGAATGAAAAATGCATGAGCATAGAAAAGAGCTAAAATCCAAGTTTTGCCTCATCGCTTGCAAATAGCACTCTATCCATGAGGGGAATGTCCCTTGTTAAATAAAAAACTCCCTTGACTATAGCCCGAACATAGAGATAGCGGTAAAATACAGGAATCGGAAATAGGAATTTTATTCAAAAACATCAAAATCAAAACCACAAAGTCAAAAGTTTTGGTTTTTAAAATGAATCATAAAGTTGTTGGATTTGATTTAGATAATTTATCGAATTTTTGAATAAAAAAAAATGCTAACTAACTTCGAACCTTAGTATATAAAGTAGGCGGGTTGTAAGTAGTTTGCGCTTTGAAATCTGCAGACAAAAGATGCTGTAGCTACTCCCAAATACTTTTGGTGGATGAAACAGGTGTCAATTAGGAAGAATGACTTGCATTTAAAAATTTTTAGAAAAAATTAAAAGAGAGATGAATAAAGTTGCGGGAGTCTATTGTGTCACACGACTTAATAGAAGATAAATGGTTTCAACTAGATTTAAGGGCAAAAGTTAATACCTGAAAAAAATTTTACGCTCTTGGGGATACTACTAGTATTATATTAAATTTATCAGACAACAAATAATTTTATAAATGACATTAGAATTGTCACAAAGTTCCTTTAACACCATCACTCATTCCTCACTTGGTTGTGTTTCTTCAAGCTAGGGGTCCAATCTCTCTTTCTCTCGCTTTGTTCCACGGTTCCCTCCTTTGAAATGCGCCTACGGTTAAATTGGTGATTTCATTGTCAGGAGGACATTTTTGAAGAGATAAATTGCAAATGGTCATTGGGTATCCTGTTGACCAGAGCCTTGAGCCAAACAGACAAACAAGTTTAGTGTATTTTTAACTTCACGAGTGTATAGGTTCAGTGGGGGGTGGGTTACTCGGTCTCAATCCACACTCCCTTCCTTTATTTTAACTGCCCTTTTTTGGATTCTCGTATCTTATCAGTTTCAAGACTCTTCCTTAAACCCAGTAATTTAATAAGAATATTGGGTTTCCCGGAGCATTGTTTTGTTCGAAAGTGATATTGTGCGATGCAATATTAAAAGAAAAGGGATCTAAAGAAAAGAACAAGCAGAGCTGAGCACCAGTTGCTGGAAATAAACAAACGTAAAGAAAGAAAATTATTCCCAATCGTCGCTGGGTGTAATATTGCAAGTTTCTATTTTGAGTGTTGCAAAAACTGGTGGTGCATTCTGTCGGGCTACATACACCAACATAGATACATTTATCTTTTTACTAAGCTAAATGAAAGGCTGGACAAATTTCAGAAGTAAAAAAGGAAGAAAAAAATTCCAGTGCCTGGATGTTTAATTGTGTACCTATTTACATTTGATTAAACTGGGGAAACTATTTAAAGATATTTATTTTATGGTTTTCTTTTTCTTTTTCTTTTTCTTTTTAAATTTGCCGTTTCAGAAATAATAATAATTAGTTAATTACGAGTCATTTTAGTTTATCTTTTTACTCATTCCATTTGATTACTATTGCATTGTGGTTGTTTATTGTGACAGGTCCAAAAATATTGAAGAATTTCACATGAATACAAGTTTGTCTGACTGTTTGTAAGAGTGCTTTTGTATTCTAAATACGGTTGACATTGTATTTTATGGCGGGTTTTACTTTCCTTTTCTTTTTTAAATTTGTTCTTGTTAAGTGTTTATTTGAAGTTTCAATGATAGTGTGAGGTGATGGAATGAGGATGCGCTGTTAATGTCGGATGGGAAAATAAACTATAAAATTACAACTATTTCTATAAAAAAAAAAAATTATATTTAAATTTTATAAATTAATCTCAATTTTTTTTATTATTATTTTTAACAGATGATACGCAGGATTCTCAAAGTGAAGAGGACGGTGGTGACGAACATGTGTGCGGCAGATGTCGAGCAGAGTTCGTGGAACTTTCGGACTTTTTGGGCCACAAAAAGAAATGCAGTCGCAAACGCATCGTCGTCATTGTTAACGATGAATTTGGCCAAGATGCAGCCACCTCCGATCAAGAGGACCTCAGCTCGTTCAACAGGAGTTCATATTATCGAGATTTGGAATTCAACGGTGATTTGAGCAACAACAAACAAACCGATGACATTGAAAACAACAATCTAAATTTTGACAAAGACTTTGATGGAAAGATCGACGACAATGGAGATTTAATGACGGAGAAAGAGATGATGACCAGGGCTGGCCTGAGTTTGGCCAATCACAATCACATGTCTTCTTTTCCACTGCCGCTCTCATTGCACGGATTGTCCGATTCGAACGTGACTTTGGAAGCGCTTCACAACACGAAAGTGGCCGTGGCTCAGTTCTCGTTGAGCAGTTTGACTAATGGAAATGGATTTCCACCGCAAGATTTTGGAGTTTTGCAATCGACTTTGTACACGTTGCAACAACAGCAACTTCTGCAATTGCAGTTGATTCAACAACTTCAGCAACAGTTGGAAACGCAGAAGGGAGGAAACAGTAGCAGCAGTGGCAGCAGTGGAACGAGTTTACTTTCTGCTGCCAGCTTGAACGGAAATGGTACAAACTCGGCTTTGAACTTGGTGAGCACGAGCGCCATCACGTCAACATCAACAACGGCTAGTATATCTTCTATGGCAACGTCGTCCATCGAGTTGAATCAACCCAACTCGCTGGAACTGCTACAGAGGAGTGCACAACAAGTGCTCAACAATGCAAGTCAAGGACTTTTGGCAAATGGTTTAGACTTTAGCAAAGGCAAACCATCAAATGGTTCTTGCGACAGTAAATCTGCAACTAACCGAAATGAAGAGCCGTTCTTCAAGCATCGATGCCGATTCTGCGGAAAGGTGTTTGGTAGTGATAGTGCCCTGCAGATCCACATCCGATCGCACACTGGAGAGCGCCCCTTCAAATGTAACGTGTGCGGCAACAGGTTCTCCACCAAGGGTAACCTGAAAGTGCACTTTCAGCGTCATAAGGCAAAATACCCCCACATCAAAATGAACCCAAATCCTGTACCCGAACACATGGACCGTTTCCACCCACCCCTCATGCCCCACGAGGCGCCCCAACACAGATCCAATGCCCCGAGCGAGCGGCCTAATTATCCAGGTTTATCCCTCTCACCTTTACCACCTCAACTTTCCCGTCAATCCCCCATCCCTGGTCCGTTAGATTTGGGTCATAAACCTCCTTCCACCGCCCCCACCCTTCTCCCATCCTTCTCGAATGAATCAAATTTGCCAAATCTTTGTAGAAGCAGCGAATCTCCAGCAAGTGTCAGCAAAGCAATGACGCTTAGTGAGGACTCACGGGACAATTCGGTCGACAGATCGATGTCTCCCGCGCTGTCAGTTAAAAGTGAGGATAGGGCTAAATCTGTATCACCAACTAACATTGACGAATCGAGTAAAGATAGTACAATTTTAAGCAAAAATGAAGTTGTTATGTCTCCAACAGATTTAGCCAAATCCTCACGTGCTGTTTCACCTTCATCTCGACACCATTCCCACCACCACCACCACTCGCATCACCACCACTCTCATCACCATTCCCATTCCCATTCCCATACACCCATCACCTCGTTCAGTTCCCTTCAACCCATCTCTTCGACACCCACTTTTTCCAGTAACCATTCTCTGGCGACGCTGAATGCCTCGAATGCACTACATATGTCCACGTTGCCCCTGACGGAACCCGCACTCGATCCTGCAGTTTACACGCCATTATTGCCGAAGCCTGGCAGCAATGACAACTCTTGGGAGAGCCTGATTGAGATTACAAAGACCTCGGAAACCTCGAAGCTACAACAGCTTGTGGATAACATCGAGCATAAGCTTAGTGATCCCAATCAGTGCGTTATCTGCCACCGTGTGCTCAGCTGTAAGAGCGCTCTCCAGATGCACTACCGCACTCACACGGGCGAGCGACCGTTCAAGTGTAAGATCTGTGGCCGAGCCTTCACCACCAAGGGCAACCTGAAGACACACATGGGCGTGCATCGGGCCAAACCGCCCATGAGAGTACTCCACCAATGTCCCGTCTGTCATAAGAAATTCACCAATGCACTCGTACTCCAACAACACATTCGTATGCACACGGGTGAACCGACTGAACTCAGTCCCGAACAGATACAGGCGGCAGAAATTAAAGAATATCCGCCCACACTGCATCCTGCCCTTCCCCACATGATGCACTCGCCGACATCAATGGGAAATTCGACTCAGATCAGTCTGATGCCGTCGGCCATGATGAAACCATGTCCAATTCCACCACATCTCATGTCACCGGGAGTATCGCCAGGTCCTCAAGCGTCAGATTTACGCACTTCTGAATCCGAGAGCGTCATTAAGAGTAGTTCGTCACTGTCAGAAGGTGAAAAGTCTAGTGATGGAGAGAGTGTCGTCTGCAAATTAAATTCTGAAATAATGCACAGCGTTCCCGCGTCAACAATTGTTCCTACCTTTTCTACCTCATTGGCAGCCCTTGAAAATCATGTTAAAGGCATCAACACACCTATTCCACCTCATTTGTCGAGTTATAGTAACTTAATGAACTTAAGCGAAAGTGTACACCACCAGGACGACAGCTCATCTCTATCTCTGAATGAAGATTCTGTCCAGAATGGCGACAAATCGCCCGATGATATTCACCACTCATCTGGCCAAAATCATCGCGATGGATCTCCAGTGGAAGAGAGAGGATGTAGTCCGGCGGTAAAGGTGGAGTCTCCCAGCCCAGGTGTGACCGCGTCTAGTGTCTCACACACAATTTCGGCAGCTCATAGTCCTGCTAGTGTTATCAGTACGGCCACTTCTGAAACTTTAATGTCTGGAGCTTTGGATTTAACGCCCAAAACTTCAGTCATCACGTCTATTTCGGATTCGATTTCTTTACCGACCTCGTTTTCAGGCATCCCTTTGCCACCTCATCTTCTATCCAGCCCAGGTGGCCGCCTGAACAACACAACTTGCAACATTTGCTTCAAGACCTTTGCGTGTAACAGTGCGTTGGAAATTCACTACCGCAGTCACACAAAAGAGAGACCCTTTAAGTGTAACGCCTGTGACAGAGCATTTTCAACCAAAGGTAACATGAAGCAACACATGTTGACTCACAAGATTAGAGATTTGCCGCCACAATTGTTCGATAGTAACCAGACGAATGCCAACAACAGCAATGCTGCGCGCCATCAGCTGCACCAGCAACAACAAACGCCGCCCCAGCAGCAGCAACAGCCGCAGCAGCAGCAGCAGCAGCAGCAGCAGCAGCAGCAGCAACAGCAACATCAATCGGGAGGTGAGAACAACAACCATAGCCCAGGCGCATCACCACCAAACGTTCCTATCGCGGCAGAAAATAATTTAAAACGATCTCATCAGGATAGCAATTGCAGCGACACGCTTACTCCAATTCCTAAACGACCTCCGGGCCTACCGAAGCACCTATGTCACGTGTGTCATAAGAATTTCTCTAGTGCCAGCGCTCTACAGATTCACATGCGAACGCATACCGGTGACAAGCCGTTCAAGTGCACCATCTGTGAACGCGCCTTCACCACGAAAGGCAACCTGAAGGTGCACATGGGAACGCACATGTGGAACAACGGCACATCACGCCGTGGTCGGCGAATGTCGATCGAATTGCCACCCATTCCCATGACAGCTAAAGACAACGAATTCATGCAACGTCGGCCTGATCTCTACTTTCCCTTTATGGCAGCCCCATTTATGAACGGTCTCGCCACCAAAGTGAACGAGATTTCAGTCATTCAGAGTGCTGCAATGAATAATGGTGGACTCACTTCGCCTCCAATGGGTATCGTCCCGGTCACTACTGGCATAGGAGCGAATGAATTATCGACGATGGTCAAAAGTACAGCCCAATTGACCACTCCGACTTCTACAGCAGCATCCATGACTATGCCTGAACTTAATTTAAGCAAAAAATCTCCTCAGATCAACGAACATCATCCTTTATTACCACCAACTTCAAAAGGACCTCAACATTCACCACTTTCTCGTCACGATGAGCAACCGACTGACATGTCTAAAAACGCATCGTGGGTTTGGAAATTGGCTTGCAACCTATGTAATAAAGTGTGTGCGTCACCACCTGAACTGGAACTACATTTGCAGGCCCATTACAAGATGGAGATGAGCGATGATGGACACCAGCGCAGCCCCCATTCGGAAAACTTGGCTGCGTAACTTTAAGCGAAAATCATCTCTTAACGTGTTCGAGGGTCTTCTACAATCGACCATCAAATCGGTTCCTATTTCCTAGTCGTTAGTAAAAATTTTATGACCTTAACAGAACGGTAACTTTGCTTTTGGCTATGATTGTGCAGTTTTATTTGACCGACGGAAGTCAGAAATCAGGACATACATGTTTAGTAGTTTATTAGATGCAAAAAAAAATAAAAAAAATATTATAATTTTTTTTTAAATAAAATAATGGCAACTTAAATTGTAACCAAATTTTAGCTTTAAAACAATCTTAAAATTAGGCAGTAGTTGATCATTTTTAATCTTAAAAGTCCTGGTATATGTTAAAAAGCCTTGAATTTCATACGGGCATTATGAATGTGTTAAATGTGCCACTGAGCCAAACTGCTGTTATTCGTGTAGGAAAAGTGACTTTGTTGATGACTTTAATCTCCAATATCGGCGCTGCAATGCAGTTGACATGTGAAGTGCTTAATTTTTCTGTGTGTGTGACTGTTGCCAAATATAGCTTTCCTTTTCTTTTTGTAAATATCAAAGCTAAATAATTAATAAGACAATTAATTAAAACTAATAAGAGAACTGAAAAATTTTGCCAACCAAATTGAATACCTCGTGTGTTTTATAAAACCCTTGTTTTCAATGTCCTGCCAGTTGGCTAGTGTTTAGTAACAAGAACAGTGTCTTAGCGACTGTTAGTAGTGTGGGAACAGTTTCATTTTTTTTCCTCAAAACTGCTTTGTGCTGTCAATGTCAGTGGGTAATTTGCACTTTTTTCCCCTCTGTGAACATTTCTGTACCAGTTGTTTAAGCAGAGGATGATGTAATATGTTTTTTGTCCTATTCTTATGCCCAATTGCTGTGTACAAAGTATAATGAAATTTTAAGAAAAAATTCCTTTTGTGAAAAAGATGATTTTCTGTTCGTATTTTACATGATTTTTTTTTCTTATTTGAATTTATGTTTCTTTGTTTGTTTTTATAAAATACTCTTCCTATTCTAAATGTCAGTGACAAAAATATTGTACACAAGAAACGTTTGGCAACTGTTTGGAGCTTTCTCACAACTCAAAACGACAAATTTCTCTCAGGTTTATAAGTTTTGTTTAAGCCTGGGAGATGGCTCGAGTCTAAAGTTCCTTGCTCCCATTTAAACTCAAAATGTCTACTTTTTGTTTAATGCATCCCAACCATGGTCTTTGCACATTGCCTTTGAAACAAATCTGTAATTATTTACCAGAAAAAAATTAATTCTAATAATTCAAAAGCGGAAACACTGGACATGATGTCATTGCGATGTATCGATAAACAAATGAATTTTTAAAGTAAAAAGAAAAACAGAGTTAAATTTTAGAGCAGGTTATAACAATTGTTTCTAACACTTTTAATAACTATTCAGGAATCATATCATGTATAAATGTAATACAACAGAAAATAGAACCAAATGGAGTGTTATTTTATTGGTTGATATTTAATTTTTTAAAATTGAGCTTTTGGTTTAAAACTTTATTATTATTTTTTAATCTGGTCACATTTCAAACTTTGAGAAAACGGTTTAAGTTTTTTTTAAATTCTTTTTTAAATTTTTTTATTAAGTGTATTTAAATATTTTTGAAATCTTGTATTCCCCCTCCCATCTTTTTTAAATTTACTCTTATTATGGTACCCGAAATTTGTAAAAAGTTTCCAATTATTATAATTTATTCACAATTTTTTCAATATTTTTTGCTTGTATTTTAAGGAAAGAAATGAAATAATGAGATGTTGAAGGACCCTTCTCTGTTTATTGTGATCTGTTTCACAATTTTTAGCAATATTTCAAAAGTATTGCTTTAATTCGGAACTTAATTAAATGTAAATTTGATGTAAATTTTCTGAACTGAGGCAATAACTGCCAAACATAGACCATTACTTTAATCAAACAAACTTATATATTTCCATTCCACATCAATGACAAAAATATTCGGAGTTTTCGATTAATTACTTCTGAGATGTATATATATGTGTCCAAGTGTTTCAATTAAAAAAACCTTAAATTATTGTTCTCGATCATTCCATGTACTTTTCAAAGCAAAGAAGGGTTCCAAACATTGATAAGATCTTATAAGAAGAGATGTATATGAAAAAAAAATTATGTTTCTGTGTAGAATTTTAATCACTGATTTTTTTTAAATTTTTATTTAATGCGGCATTTATTTGCATTTTTACATTACCAACCTTCAGCATTCATCTCCAAAATAAATAACCAGGTGAAAAAGCTATTTTTTGTAATTCATAATAGCTGTATATTTTGGTGGTGAGTGTTGTGTAATATTGTGATTTAATTCTATTTTTTAGTTATTCGACATAAAACCAAAATTTACAATTTACCGTGATTATTTTTTGTTGTTACTTTTCTTTTGTTGTAATACTTTCTTCTTCATTTCACGAAAACTGTTGAGTTTATTCACCCAACCTGGGAGGGATGCTCTAGACTAGCTTTCTATTTTGTCATACTGATGAAAGTTCCAAAAAATAAAAAATCCTGTTTTCAGAGAAAAAAAATAAAGATTGTCACTTTTGTTCACCAGATTAATCAAGGAATGACATTAACGTAAATACACACCCAGCATTTTAAATATTCTGAGCGATAGTTTTAACCTCATCGCTCCTTGTAATTTGCAATGAGCGATATAAATGAAGATTGAATGAATCAGCAAAAATGTAAAATGCCAGTTGAATTCGATTTTATTTTATGGCGTGAAAATTTGGGCGAGATGTGAAGTGTAAATGCTTTTGACAATCGCTCGCAGTTAGAAGTTATGCTCGGTATTTGCCAGCAGCTGTATTATTACAGGTTTGCAAACTAGTAAACGTAAACATTCCTTTATGGTTTAGTTAAGCCAATCGCCGGATCAAAACAACAAAACTAAATTAAATACGTTCCAAATTAAACTTAAGAATTAAGGAAACAGATGTAGGAATTTAAACATCTACTCGATATTTTTCAATTAAAGATGACACGCTTTTCTTCTACATCTACATCAATTTTTACGTACAATAATTTTAGTTAATGCGAATGAGAGGATACAAAGCGTAATTAGTCGCACTCCGAACACCTGGCCCAGTAAAAGAAAGATGAGACAGGTCGTTAACAGGCCAAACAAGAACTAATAACTGGGGATGAAAATGGGTGAGTTGAGTGACGGTCTGAGCGCTTAATATCAACTCTTAAGGGGAAAACGGGTTGAGATCTTGAGTTGGGACACACGTCCGAATTCAATTAGTGCTAATGGCAGCGATTTCTGGCCGATCTGCGGGCTTAATTGCATATCTTAATTACTAGCAATTGTGGCCTCGCTATGGTGTCTGATTTTTCATTGCCGCGTTTTCTTGTAGCGCTTGAGCATTCGTTGCCCGGCATCCAATACGTTTTCCTTTCTCAGTCATAGCCGCAGATGGTGTTTTCTCGTTTTTCACTCGCCACATTGGAAGCCACTGGTCATTACCACGTGCACGTGCCACATTAAACCACAGCAACAACTTGGGATCTGAGCGAACATTAAGTTGACAGCTGTAAAAGCATCCTTATACACTCGAGAGGTAACGGTAACTGGTGTGTACGAGTTATCTCGTTAAAACTAGTCGTCAATAAAATAATTATTTATTTTATTAGTTATATTAATTTATCATACGGAACTGCATTACAACAACAAAATTGAATTTACTTACAAATCAAAGTTTGACGAAGTGAAAAAGAGTACGGTATAAAAAAAATATTTATTTGCTCTTGAAACAATAATAAATCTTCGCGACACATTTTATGCTTTCTGAGCAGTGAATTATTAAAACTTTTCTGACGTCGTCGCTTGTCGTCGTGAATTTAAATTTGCGAGCAATACAAATGTTTGCCCCCGTATTTAGGCAAGGAAAAGTGTTTTTCTCTTTCACCCACTTGGCACTTTGTTGATCCGAAAATTCCTTGATGGCTTTCATTTTAACGTCTCCCTTTTCTCTTCGGTTCCCAACTGAACAAAAGAAAATACAATTTGGACTGTTTTTCAAATTCATTAATTTTTCATCAAGCAGTGCGGTGCAAGAAAACATTATCCCACTCGAGAAATTTTTTCCTAACTGGCTTGAATTTATCTTAAAATTAAATATATATTGAATGTCATTGGAGCATAAATTCCATCATTACCCTCACCCGTGTAATGAAACAAGTTGAAAAACTTTTCTTAAGTGATTAAGACAGAAGAATTCATGAGATCGAAAGACATTAGAGCAATACTTACTCGAAAAGATCTTCATTTTGTGTACCCTGGTCAGTGGTCTGAAAAGATGCGAGAAACGATTTCCACTACATTAAACTCGTAATTAAAGCCCTAGAACCTTCAGTTAGTTAGATTCGAGGGTCGAGCGTCCAAATTGGGTGGGGTCATGAAACACGGTGGTCATAAACACTGTTACACCGATACAGTAACAGTCCAACTGCACTCGTTACTCGAATAACACTTTGATTACTTTTTGTCTGATTAAAAGAAGTAAATTTTACCGAACGAGTGTAATCCTGAGTCAAACCTATTGTCATATCATGATCAGGGTTCTGATACATTTCCATCTCCGTCCTGGGTATGTTAGTGCTTCTAGGTTTTAATGGCAGTGCCTGCATGCAATCAACTATTAATGACTTTCAAGTCTTATTTCAATTTCAAATAATTTACTTTTTTAAAATTCTTAAAATTTTCACCGGCATCTAATCGTGATTCACTGCGATAGAGACTACGTGGTAATATAACTAACGATTTAAACTCGATGATAGTGAAATTATTATTAACTTCATGGTCTGTTGTTGAATCCTAAATAATTTGTTTTTAAAAAACTAACAAAAAGATTATGAATTTTAATTTTTTAAATTACTGGTTTTCGAGTTAATTCTAGATTAGGTCGTTCAGTGGGCGTCCAATTACTATTAGCAAAAGAACTATCGATTTCTTGAGATTTGGTGCTGAGGCTTTCTAGTGTTATTGTTTCTATCTCCATGTTTTCCTCGTCATCCTCCTCCTCGTCGTTCATCACTTGTACCGAACTTAAATCTATTTTAATTTTTCCATAACTAAGTATTAGTTTAAACAAACGTATTCACAAAATCACCTCCGAATAAATCTTCATCTTCCTTGGAATAAGTTTCTAGTCTGGGAATTTTTGAAGGACGAACAAAATTATCTTCATTGTTATTATTTCTTAAACTGAAATAAATATATATAAATAACGAAATGTACAAATTTTACAATAAAAAATTACTGTTTTCTATTATTAGAATGTTGCAACGATGAAAGTGACGGTACACCCGGGGAAAATGTTTCAGATACCTACACCAGATGGCAGACAAGCTTAGCGGATTAACAGTGGCGCGTACCAATTCATTTACCTTAGACATCATACTCAATGATTGTGCATTGGAACTTGACGAAAATAAACTATTAAGATAAAATAATTCAGATTAAAAATAAATCGAAGTTATACCTCTCTTGCGTATCCATAATTTGAGTTTGCGGTGTCATACTCAGCGACTCAGGAACTACATTTTAATAAAATATGGTGTATAAATAAAAAACTTAATAAAATTAAAAATACAAATACCAATTTGAAAATCAGGATTACAGTATTTTTCTGTGGAGCAGTACACAGCAGCCAATCCAATTTCAGACTCTGGAATCATCCGCCTATTGTACCTTAAAAAAAAAACAACAAATTTCCCATTAATTTTATAATCATCAATAAGTCTGCTTTTCCAACTTTTTTAAAGTTTTGTCGGCTGATTGAATCCATGATCCTGATGATTGAGTTGTGGGTTCGGATGGATTTATAACACAAACTCCAGGGCGGGACAAATAACCAGCTGTCGGCGAGGATGTAATCAAAACACTTTCGCCTCCTCCTAATTTAATCGGCAACTCAAGTTTTGACAGCTAAAATTAAAAAATAACAATTAGTACAATATTTAGTGTTTTTTATTCACAGTAACTAACTTGCTTAACACTTGAAAACAAAAATGTCTTCCCAATGAATATTTTGCTTCTAATTTCAGAAGGTGCAATATTAATATTTTGGCCCGATAAAGCTGCCTCACCAAAATCAGGTAAAAAGCTGAAAAAATAAACAAGTAAGGTTATTACATCTTTTTTTTTATATCAAATATACCGCACTCTTTAATTTTAGGTTTTTCGTCCCCATTTTGAACAGATTTCAATAATGCTTCCAAATATTGAGGTCTAACTATAGGTTCGCCACTAAGCAAAGCACAGACAGCTTTTATTGTCAAAACAAAACTCGACATGACGAGATGAGTGTTTCCAATTTGCCAGTCGGAAATAAAATGACCTCCCAATTGAGCCAAGCAATTTTTAATCAATTTTTTATCTGCGCCATTCTTCAAACATGATGTCGTCACAACGAGTGCTTGATAATTCACCCTAAAAATTAAAGTAATCAAACGCTAAATATTGCATTTCGACTTGAAAGTTGTACGGTACTTGTATTTGCTATTTAAACCGCCAAATTTTATTTCGTCGCCATTTTTAAGAATTTGAGCTTTATTCACTGGATCTGAATTGACGGAAGTTCCGAATTTTGACAAATCTTCTACTTGTAAAATTGGAAGATTTTCCGGCCTGCACTGGAAGTCGTCAAGTAAAAAATTAATTAACACTTCGGAATGAGCTTTTTTTTACAACTTACAACATTTGATTCTTGATGAATTACTGTTAGAACAGCATGCTTCCTGCTAATCGACTTGTCATTTTCGATGTTTATTTGACAGTCTTTTCTTCCGACGATGTATTCCTTTCCGCTAACGAGGTGATAAACAATTCCTTTAAAGAAAACAGGATAAATAAGACTTTAAACCAATTCAAATTGATAGCTAAAATTATATTATTACCAGGTTGATCAAACTTTTGAAGAGTCCACATGTTGACACTTCGAGGATAACGGAATGCAGTGAAAGTTCAGAAAAGACGATCAAAAATACGGATTTTTATTTCAATTATTAAATGTTAGTTTTTATTTTTGCATCCTATTTAAAATTTTTATACAAAATAACATTACAAATTAGTGATTGTATTTCAACGAACGTTAATTACAAATAACTTTATGATTCACAAACACGAGAAACCACAATTTAGTGGAAGCCGTATCGTGTCAAACGCAATCATGACGTAATGAGTACGACCGATTCGGAAAAACAGACACCCACAGGAAACATTTAGTGGAGAGACCGATACCATTCCGATTTCTGTATATAAACGTTTGTGCATTGTTTGTTGGACTTTACAGAAAAGATATCTATTTAAATTGTTAAATACTAAAAGTGTTTTTATTTTAAAGATAATTAATGTGGATTTAGTTTAGTCGCCACAAAAAAAATAGGATTAAGTCTTCTCCTAGACGCTACAATCTCGTGATCGCGATTACGTAAGCGGAAGTTTTATGGAAGCCATTTAATTTCAGGAGTTATTTTCAGTCATCAAAAATTTCGCGTTATTAAAACTACGGACAATGAGTTTCTTTGGAAAGGTATTTGGTGGTGGGAAACAGAAGGATAAAACACCGTCAACAGGAGAGGCGATTCAAAAATTAAGAGAAACTGAATCGATGTTATGTAAAAAACAAGAATATCTCGAGAAGAAAATAGAGTACGAATTGGCAGTCGCCAAGAAAAATGGAACCAAAAATAAAAGAGGTATGTAGTTAGAGAACTGCGTAGCACAGGTCAGTAAGTATTATTTATTTTTTTGGTGGGAATAAAGATCAGCTAAAAACGTGTACAAATGTCACTTCAATTTTATCGTAGGTAATTTATGTTGTTTTGGTTATTAACTTCAACTTGTATGCGGTCTAGAATTATGCGTATTTGTTCGTCTTGGCAACAAAATACAAGTTTCTATATCTAGTTAATCAATCAACCATGACGTTTTTTGTTGACACGTAATACTTTGAAGTGATATGACTTTTCATTTGATCCGTTAAGTTTTTGTTGCTTATTATTATTATTATTATTATTATTATTGATATATATATATTTTATTTCATTTCAGCGGCTTTGCAAGCACTTAAAAAGAAAAAGAGATTCGAAAAACAATTACAACAAATAGATGGAACCTTATCGACGATTGAATTCCAAAGAGAGGCGCTAGAAAATGCAAATACAAACACCGAAGTACTAAAGATAATGGGTTTTGCTGCAAGAGCTCTCAAAGCAGCTCATCAAAACATGTAAATTATAATGACCTTTTGTTTTAATTAGAAAAGTGATTAATGTTGAATCTTTAGGGATGTCGATGAAGTCCATGATCTCATGGATGAAGTTGCAGAGCAACAAGATATTGCTAAAGAAATTTCCGATGTTATTTCAAACCCTATTGGATTCCAGAACGATATTGATGAGGTAATAAATCGATATAAAACATTGAATTCTTTTACTTACTAAATTTTATTTTCCAGGATGAATTAGAGAAAGAATTGGAAGAATTAGAACAAGAAGAATTAGATGAAAAACTTTTGGATGTAGGCGGCCCATCGGTCGACGAATTACCGAGTCCTCCAACAGCAGAACCAAGGAAGCCAGCAGCAGGTATGTGTAGATAATTAAAGAGAGTTCTTATGTGGATTTACTGATTTTATTTATTTTTTCTTGTAGTGGCCAGATCAAAACCAGAGGATGATAAAGAATTAGCAGAGTTAGAGCAATGGGCATCTTAATTCAGGGTATTTTGATGTAATATGTTTATTTACTCATGTACTAATTAATTTTCTTTCCTCAATAAACGAAAGGTGTGGCAAGAGGGGAGTATTTTGCAGCACATACGAACTAAAAATTTTGATCATCTCTTCTTGTTTTAATAATTAAACAAAAATTGATAATCTGTACATAGCACACAAGACAAACAGAATCTACGTGGAAAGGTTGTGGATTCTAGCAAGCTGAATGTACAGAACAAATGTAAAAACTGAAACTATGAAAACAGTTTTTGAAGAACAGTTGTTGCCTTCATTACTACTGTTAAAGTTGTTTGGTTATGTTTTAAGGAGGTTATTGGATAATGTATAGATAATTTTCTTGATGTAAAAAGTTAAAAGTTGTAAAACCTGATGTAAATTTCACCCTCCCCGTATTCAGAAACAAACTTGACAAATTTTTTCTTTCATAAGATTATTACTTAAAATATGATTTCTGTTTGCTTTTGTGCTTTAAATATTTAATTTTTACAGTATAATTTAGCAATTAACTTTTTTTATTATTAATTATAACTATTTGTCTTGTTCTCTTATTAGAGAATATTTCTCTGTAAATGTGAAGAGGTTATTAAAATTAATTAGACTATCTGTAATAAGCACTATTTAAAACAATTAAAAACGTACGGTTCATGTAGCTCATCCACAGATTATAATCTGTGGCTCATCAATAGCGGGTGGACACAGCTCATGCAGTTTAATCAAATTATGCTATAAAAATCTGCTAACTTGACTCACCTGTGAAAAAGAAAGATGAAGGAAATTTATAGGAAACAATAACAAAAAGATTGGCGTTATAAATTGAGGAGGTAAAAAACAAATGTAAATTTTTTTATTTTGCATGATATCATTAAAAGATGAATTTTTTAGTATTGAAAACCATTAAATTGATATAAAAAAATCTATATTTGTTTGCATTTTAAATTTTTGGTGTTTGAAGAATGTTTTAAGCGAAACTCAAGTTTAGTTGGATGCCCTTTAAAATTCCCCCTCTGTTCATGAGATGACCAGACTACGGTAGTTTTGTCATAAGTGCCTAAATAAACCACTTCCGGTTTTGTGTGCGATTTTAAAGCATCAAGTCTGTGGACTAGTTTTGGCAGAGAGTAAATAAATCACTTCTGGTTTTGTGTGCGATTTTAAAGCAGCGTTCCTTGTATTTAAGAACGTTTTGTAGACGTTCCAATCGGTATCGCCACAGATTAGAGAATTTCTTTAATCGGTGGTATCGCCATGGTCCTTTGATAGAAGGGCCATTGTATCGCTAACAAGTAAGTGGCTTTTGTCATGCTTTTGTGAAACATCACTTTGCGCACTTACAATCTTATTAGAACTGCGACGAGTGTAAATCTCTCGTTAAAGGCAAGAAATTGAATTCGAAGATCATCTCCCCATTCGAAAAACAAATAAAAGTATTTTTTGATGCGACGAGATTTTGGATTTCATGCCGGGTCAGGTTAACTTGCATGTGAATTCCAATCTCCGTCGAAAATAAAAATGTACTTTTATTTTTTTTTGGCACGCAACAAATTGTTCCAATATATTTTTGTTAACACCTGTACCGTTTTCAATCCCATAATCCTTTGTGCCAGATTAAGGTTCTGCAAATCCAGTATTGAGGCAATCCAATGTACTGGAAACGCCTATGGAAGGGCATAGGAAGGACAGAAATGTGCGTTTTTTAAATTAATTTTATCACATTTACAGAGAAATATTCTCTAATAAGAGAACAAGACAAAATATATCAATAGTTAAAAAAGTTAATTACTAAATTATACAGAATATTTAAAAAACAAAACCAACTGAACAACAGACTAGGTACTTTTCTTTTAGTGCAATTCCTCCACATAAATTCCTTCGTCTGTAAAGAAAACAAATGTTCATGAATATTCGAATATTTTTTATTATCTTCACCTTCAGGAAAAAGAAACGTGTAGGCTTCTACTTTTTTATACGGATTTTATACATTCCCCATTTAATCTTTAAAAGAATAAATTGACCAATCATGGAATGTTAATCTAAATCGCTTTGAGTTCTTGCCATGAACTTGAATTTCGTTATTAGCAGTCATCTGTTATGAAGCGTGCATTTCATTCATTGCATTAATGATTGTTTATGGTATTAGTGTTGTTGTAGTGTGCTTTGTTAAAACTGAAACCAAATCAAACGATTCAGCGATTTATGAATTAAATTCCAACCGTCATTTGATCGAAACTGTTATGATTGATAAAGACATAACCGAAATTAGCGTAATTAAAGCAACATTCCAGCATGCTTTGGTTGAAATATTTTTATTCCATTATTTCAATTTTCTGAAAGCTGTGCAGAAGTTTATTTCCGTTGATCTACATTTACCAAAAGAAGTTGATGTTTGTGTTAAGAACTTGTGTTCTAACCAAAGAAGCGCGTTGAACTAGAACTCGAATTTGATAAGAGCAGTGTTTTACATCCTTATCATTATGCTTACATATCATACAGCATATTGTAGTGTATGTAGTATTTGTAGCACTCGATAGGCGACGCCACTACCTTGAGAGTTGGCGAATACAGAGAGTGAGACTAATGAGTTAGAGAGCAGCTTGAGTGAGTGAGCAGCTAGGTATAAATGTGCTGATTCTTTTACTGTATTTGTCTCATAACTACACAACATTTGGCGACGAGGATGGCTATCAACATTCCAGCCCTAGAAAAATTCAGTGTGGAAGGAGCAGATGTAGGTGAAAAATGAACAAAATAGGTACAAAAAGTCATTTCACTTCTATGCACAAGCAGTTGGAGCCACAGCAGCTAACAAGAAAGCTTTGTTGTTACATACAGCAGGAGCAGATTTACAAGACATTTATGAGACATTTATGTTTGTAGTAGAAGAGGATCAAGTGACATTTGACATGGCAGAAGCAAAGTTTACTGAATATTTTCAACCAAAAAGGAATACAACATTTGAGACACATGTTTTTCATGCTGCAGTGGCACAGCCAGAGGAAACAGCAGAGGCGTATGTGACTGGGTTGAGACAATTAGTGAAACATTGTGGATATACAGATGTTGCTGATCATTTGAGGGACCAGTTCATAGAAAAATGCAGAAGTACAAAGCTGCGCTGCATACTATTAAGAGAGGAACAATTAACACTGGATAAGTTTGCAAGAACAATGGAAGCAACAGAAAGGCAAGCAGTTGTCATGGAGGAAAAGCTAGCTCAGTGAAACCTAGTACACATAAGCTCATTCTACACACGGAATGACACAGGGAATCGAAATCTGAAAATTTCTTTTTTTGTGGTACACACAAAAAAATTTCCTTGTGAGAAAATATTCCGTAGCTGAGAAAATCATTCTTTTCGCGCACTTGGTGCGCGGGAAACCGCCTATTGTTTCCGTGCATGGAATCTTTTCAACTACCCATAATTCATGTGGTTTAACCGGTCGCTTAAACTGCATGTTTGAACGTTGCGTCAAGTACGGACAAATCCATATTAGCTGCTGTTGGCGGGATATATGTTCTATCCTGCCAAGAAATGAAAAGGAAAAAACGAAAAGCAAGCCCAACACATTGATTTTCGAATATATCGTCATCATCAGCCTCATCCTCATTGCATATTTGCAAAAAAATATTTCAGACAGTCGCCATTTGTAATATGACATCATTAAACCATTATTACCACATTATTCCCAGTCTGAATTTTCCATGTTACATTATCCATTATTTAAAATTCCGTTGATAATAGTCACATGGAAAATTCAGACTGGCTGAATATTTTGAGTCTGAATTGGTGTGTGTACTAGGTTTGAAGGAAGAAACCGTAAGTTTTGTTAAAAAATGGCAAAACAAAAATTATGTTCAATCAAGTGATCGGATGCACAAGACAGCTCCAGCTAATGACTTTAAAAGTGATGCAGCTCAGAGATGTGGCAGATGTGGTCATTTTATGCAAGGAAAACATGAGTGCAGAGCCAAGGAGGCACAGTGCAACAAGTGTCAGAAAATAGAACACTATGCAAGAGTTTGTACGTAAAGCAGACAACTTGAACATAGCCACACACGGGACAGCAAGAATATCAAGCCCAGGGAGCATAAACAGCAAAAAGTGCATTTTACTCAACAGGATGAGGGATCGTTAAGTGATGAGTATCTGTTTGAGAAAGGTTAAACTCCGCCTTAACAACGTAGAAGGTGGTAACTGGTAAGACATAACAATCCATTGAGACCATCAACAGTGAGAATATTTGCTTATGGGCAGATTACACCATTGGAAATAAAAGGACAAGGAAAACTCCATGTCGGGTTTCAAAATTTCTGAAATAAAGCTGACATTTGTAGTTATAACGGGAGATTATTCTTGTCTGCTGAGAGACAAATGATCAGAACAGTTGGGACTTGGGTGTTTCCGCATGAAGTAAATATGGTGGGCGGTCAGTTGGATGACATAATTGGAAAATATCAGAATATTTTCTCCGGTATTGGAAAATTACAGGGTTATAAAGGCGTCATTCAATTAAAAGAAGGTCAAACGGTACGCAAACAGCCCGTATTATTTCCATATTATTTGCGAATGCCAATAGAAAATGAGATTGAACGATTTTGTGCATTGGGTGTGATTGAAGAGGTTCCTGACCCAATGGATCCATCCTTGGTTATCAATCCTTTAAGGCCAGTAATTAAGAAGAATGGATCGATTCAATTATGTTTGGCTGCAATAGCACAGAATGAAGTAATTTAAAAGCCAAAATGTTTGATACCACTTATCGACGACATGCTACAAGAGATGGCAGATTTTGCAATGGCATCAGAATTGGACTTTAATGAAGCATTTCAGCAAATCGAGTTAGATGAAGGGTGTCGAAAGCTTACTGGGTTTTCTACAAAAACAGAAACCTATCGTTTCACAAGACTGATTTATGGAATTTAAGTATCTGAAAAAATTTTTCTATCAGTAATTCAGAGAGTACTTTCAGAATGCAAACTCCAGAGCATCGGCGCAAATTGAGCGATGGTTGTTACGGTTACAGCAGTATAAGTTTGTTATCCAGTATGAGAAAGGCCAAACCAACATTGCTGATCCATTGTCACGTTTGTTGAAGACAGATACAAAACCAGATACCAGCATTCAGAAGTTAACTGAACATTGTGTGAGTTTTGTTGCTAAACATGCAATACCAAAAGCATTTACGGTGGAAATGTTAATTGAGGCAACAGTAGGCGATGCAGAGCTACAACAAGTAGCTGAAGCAATAAAAACAGGAAAATGGCATGACAATTTAAAAGCTTACAAGCAGATAAGCAAGGAGGTTGGTGAAATCAATGGTTTGATCATGCGAGAAGCAAGAATTGTTGTACCAAAGAAATTAAGGCAACAAGTTTTATGCACAGCACATGAATGTGATTAAAGCATTGTTACAACAAAGGCTTTACTACGAACAAAGGTTTGGTGGCCAGGAATTGATTCACAAGTCGAGGACCTGATTTGAGGATGTATTTCATGTCAGGCACAAGGATGGGCACAATCATGTGAACTACTTCGAATAACCAGCTGGGCAACACAGCCGTGGAAGCATTTGCTATCGATATTTGTGGACCTTTTCCTGATGGGAAGAGTGGGATTGTGTTAGTGGATTATTTTTCTAAATGGTTCGAAGCCAAAACGCTAAACATCACTACGGCTACAAAAATTGTGGATTGGTTGGAGGACGTATTTGCTGCGCAAGGGTTTTCTAAATCAATTACTAGCGATAATGGACCGCAGTTTGCTTCTAGGTAATTCAAGGAATATGCGAAGAGCAATGCGTCAGGCCACACCATATTGGCTACAAGCTAACGGTCAGTTCAAGAGACTAAATCGAGTGTTTTTGAAAAGCTTGTGAGCTTTGCATTTGGAAGGTCAGAATCGGGAGGCAGCTTAAAGAGATTTTGTGAGCGTGTATCGCACCACACCTCCCTGTACAACAAAAAAGACCCCGGCAGAATTAATAAATGGCAGACAGTACAGAACGAAATTCTCATTGGTAGTGAAAGAGATGTCTAGGTCAGAAGTGGAGGTTTCTGAAACTATGAGGAAGCATCAGGTTAAAGCAAAAGAGTATGCATATACCAGAAGAAATGTCCGAAGTTCTGAGATCGTGGTTGGAGATACCGTGTTGGTAAGAGACAGTCAAACACAAATAAGTTGTAAACGGCATTTGATGTGGAACCTTACATGGTTAAGTCAAGTGAAGGAGGACAATTGGTGTTGGTAGCTAGTAATGGGCGTGTAATCAAGCGTAATGTGGCGCATGTGACAAAATTGCAATCCAAAGCATTTGATACGAAGGTAGAAACTGAAGAAGACAATGAATTTGAAGATGTTCCGGTGATTTCGGATGCTAAAGAGCAAGAGGAGGATGATCCAGGACCTCAACCAGAGCGAAGGGCAGAATAAAGAAAGAGACCTTTACGAGACTATTAATACATCTCCATGGTCTATGCAAGACCAGTTGTTGTTTAAAATACAATTCTTTTGATCCACCATCTATTTCAGCCCTGACCCCTGGAAAGATTTGTACAACCTTTCGGCCTTTAATCAATCTGCCACCTCACATGTAATAATTTTTTGCAAAGTGAAATAAAGTAGACTGCACATGTTCAACAGGTCTATTTTTATACATGTTTAAAATATTGTTTTGTTGTCCATTCTCATTGTTGGGTTGAATAGCAACATACTCATCCAAACTGTCAAGTAGATGAAAAAAGATCAAAGCCCATGGCCATAATCAAATGCATTGTTTCACATGCACATATCTTGTTCTTCAATAACCTTCATCATTAATTTTGTAAAAGCAGATTTAGAATTTGTAGTTTGGTTGAGTTGTGAAACTAATTCACTAAATACCAGCTTTAGATTTTCTGATTGTGGTTCATGTTTTGCTGCATACTTTGCTATATAGTTGGTGATTGCATATACAGACAAAATAACTTGTAAATCTGTATTACCTCTTCAACTTTGAAGAACAAATAAATTGTTGTCGTTAATAAGATTATCATTTTTGGCAGGTGTAAATTCCCAAATACCTTTACTATCTTTTTACAAGATTGATGATTCTAAAAGTTTTTTAGGATAACCAAAACAACATTTAAGGGTTCATTATTTCTAGACTGTCTTAAGCAACATGCAGGAGAATGACAAGTATGCCTTTAAAAACGGTTAATAGCGTCTGCAGTTGCAACATCTTCTCTAATATTTTCATCAGTAGATCGAAGTTGTGAAGGATGTACTAAGGCTTTTGGTCGATTTTGATTAGGATTTTTAGCCGAAACTAGCTTGTCATAATACTGACAACAATAATCGATCTCATTTTGTGTCATGGAATCAAAGAGGAGAACGTTAGGCGCATCTTTTAACCAGAGCAACCCATGAAGATGTGGAGAACCACGATGCTGATACTCAAATCTAAATCAATAATCTAAAATTTGAAATACTGGTTTTAGAGGCTTGGTTCAAAACATTGAGCCCATGTGATCTATGGAGTGCTCCAAAGTCAATTTTCAGTCCACTTTACCTAGTAAGGTGAGGTCAGCCCGCCACAGGCATTAGGCTAGGACATGGGAAAAGTGAACTGGAAATTGAAATTGGAGCATTCCATATTTTGAACCAAGCCGATTTTAGAACATCTTTAATGTAGATTTCTGCTCTTGTTTTGAAAAATTCGTCAGCTGTTAATGGATTGATAGACAAAAGCTTTTGGTGTTGACTTGCAATTTGATTTTTAATCAAATTCTTTTCTGCGAAAATATTCACAATGAGTAACCTTTTGTTTTCTAGTTTTGTCTAAAAAGTCAGCTTTTCCAGTTGGAAAGAGACATGGAAAAGCTTGAACAATGTATCCTTCATGATTAAACTCATTTATTGGTGTCTGGTGTATTGTCGGCCACATACATCTATTTGAAACTGCATTTTGACAAATACGATGATTTGTTGGCATTCCTGTTTCTACTTGATCATCATTTGATTCTATAGCTCATTCAATTAAAAATTGGTTTATAAAAGCAGTTTTCAATGAAAAACCGTTGTAAAAATTATATTTAAGAAAGTAACTTCTACCAGTTAATTTGTCGCCTATTTGTCGCTTATTTGCCACGTATTTGCTGCCCGTTTGCCGTTGAATCCAAGCAATAATTTTTATTTTCATTATTTTGACTGTTGCTGGCCGGAAGTAGACGCTTTTTGCGTCATTTTAATGAAATCAGTTTTTCAATAAACTGTTTTAGATAAATTGCAATTTCCATCGTTTATCGTTATACTGTATATATTTTTTATTTTAATAAATATTAAATTTAATTTTTTCTACATTTTTTACTTTTAGCAGTATAAAAATTCCTGATTTTATTTTACTAATTACAGAATTAGCATAGTCAGTTACTGACTATGGAATTAGCGACAACCCACCCGGCCGCCATTTTGTCTAATGCGCATGCGCGTTAGGTGTCAGCGGAATTCTCACCACACAAACCCTCTGGTGGTGAGTTGGGTCGGCTACGCAGACTTGACCGCACCAGATTGCATCAGTCTATCCAAGTCTGCATGCTGTTTTGTTCGCTCGAATTCGTTTATATTACCGTTTTTGCTAATATTTAAGATGAACGCGTCACTAACTTCCAAACAAATCCGTCAAATGTTTCTGGATTTTTTTACGGAAAAATATAATCATACTTACGTTCACTCATCCGTTGTCATTCCATATGATGATCCAACTTTATTATTCGCCAATGCTGGAATGAACCAAGTACACATAGACGTCTATTTATCAGCTCAGACTCTCAATGCATTAATTAATTCTTGTCCAGTTTAAGCCAATTTTCTTAGGATCCGTTGATCCGAACAGCCAGATGTCGAAATGGGTCAGGGCAGTAAATACTCAGAAATGCATCCGAGCAGGAGGAAAACACAATGATTTGGATGATGTGGGAAAAGACGTTTACCATCACACATTTTTCGAGATGTTAGGAAACTGGTCGTTTGGGGATTACTTCAAAGTAATTAAATGAGATCGTATTTCAATTTGATACTTCTAATAGTGAAACTAACTCAAGTTTCTGTTTACGTTAGCTTGAAGTTTGTAACTGGGCTTGGGAATTGCTAACTGAAGTTTATAAAATTCCTAAAGATCGCTTGTACGTGACTTACTTCGGTGGACAACCTGAAATGGGTTTGGAGCCTGATAACGAATGTCGTGATATCTGGTTAAAAATTGGGTACGTAACGGTATTTTTTTTTTAATAAAAAATTAATTTATTTTTTTTAGGTTATCACCTGACAGAATATTGCCTTTTGGAATGAAAGATAATTTTTGGGAAATGGGCGAAACTGGTCCATGTGGTCCTTGCTCTGAAATTCATTTTGATCGAATCGGTAATAGAGATGCTAAAGATTTAGTAAATGCTGATGTGCCAGATGTATTAGAGATTTGGAACCTTGTGTTTATTCAATTTAATAGGTGCAGTTAATAGTTACGTGATTGGAATTAAGCAACAATAATCTTTCGTTTATTTAGAGAAACTGACGGTTCTTTGAGACCGTTGCCTAAAAAACACATCGACTGTGGAATGGGGCTAGAGAGATTAGTCTCTGTAATCCAACAAAAGTCTTCGAATTACGATACGGATTTTTTTGTTCCGATTTTTAATGCAATTCAACAAGTTAGTAATTATTTCTTTTTGCCGTTACCATATTGTTAATTTATATTTCTGTTCCAGGCCACAAATGGAGCGCCTTATGGTGGAAGAGTTGGTGATGAGGATGTTAATTCCATTGACATGGCTTATCGTGTTTTAGCGGACCATGTCAGAACTATTACAATTGCTTTGTCAGATGGTGGCAGACCCGATAATACCGGAAGAGGGTAAATAACACTCATCGACAAACCAAATTGAAGTTACTACGAACATTTGCAATTTCAGATATGTGTTGAGGCGAATTCTTCGTCGTGCGGTCCGTTATGCTCACGAAAAGTTAAATGCAAAACCGGGGTTGTTTAGCTCATTAGTCGATGTTGTCGTTGAGAATTTGGTAAAGAGAATTATTCAAAATGTAGAATTTAATTGATCGTTTTGTTATAATATAGGGGAGCACGTTTCCAGAAATTACAAAAGATCCTGAATTAGTTAAAGAAATTATAAATGAAGAGGAAAATCAGTTTTTAAAGACCTTAACTCGAGGACATATCTTAATCGAACGCACGATGGCAAAAATGCCAGCTGGAATAAACGTTTTTCCTGGTCAGTTTAATATTTTTTTAAATACCACTAACTACAACTATTTATATTCAGGAGATTTGGCATGGAGGTTATACGACACTTACGGTTTTCCGATCGATTTGACTCAGTTAATGACAATAGAAAAAGGAATGACCGTTGACATGGACGGTTACGAGGGGGCAAAAAAAGCTGCACAAGTTAGTTACAATTAGTTTCGATCAAGTCTATTTGTTATCTTATGTTATTTTATTCAGTTAATGTCTCAAGGCAAAGGAGGTGGTGTAGAGGACGAGCTCAAGTTAGATATTCATGCAATAGCTGAACTTCAAGACATGAAAGTTCCTGCAACAGATGATTCGTACAAGTATAATTATGTCGCTGATGAAAATTCTGAATACAGTTGAGCTGATACATTTTCTGTCCAATGAAATAACTAACTTTTAAAAAATTTGTAGAGTTTGAACCGTTTACCGGAGCAATTGTTGCTCTAAGAAAGAATAAAACGTTTGTAGAAGAAATATCCGATGGAGGCGAGTGCGGAGTTATTTTTGATTGCACTTGCTTTTACGCGGAACAAGGTGGACAGACTTACGATGAGGGATTTATGGTTAAAGAATGCGATGGCGGACAAAATGACGATGTCAGTTCAAAAATTTAAATAGTTAATATTTGTTATTTTCATATTTTTTATAATAATTTTAGGAAGCAGAGTTTAAAGTGAAGAATGTTCAAGTTAAAGGTGGCTACATATTACACATAGGAAACATTGAAGGA
Organism: Strigamia maritima; assembly: GCA_000239455.1. Lineage (NCBI taxonomy): Eukaryota > Metazoa > Arthropoda > Chilopoda > Geophilomorpha > Linotaeniidae > Strigamia > Strigamia maritima. The sequence goes on along the minus strand of JH431850.1, from coordinate 556,289 downwards.
AAATTAAAAGTCGGAGATAAGATGAAGATGCTCGTGGATGAGGCATACATTTGATTCAATTGAAATAAAGACTGGTCAATAACAAAATTTAATTCTAGAATAAACGTCGATTGGTTATGAATAATCATACTGGAACTCACGTACTCAATTTTGCACTTCGGCAAGTGTTGACTGCAGATGCAGATCAAAAGGGATCGCTTGTAGCTCCAAACAGGTTACGATTTGATTTTACTGCAAAGTCTGCAATGACTCCAAAACAGGTGAAAGACACGGAAACAATTGCCAATGAAATGATTGCAAAAAATGAAGCTGTATATGCTAAAGAAGCGCCATTAGCAGCAGCCAAGGCTATTCAAGGCCTGAGAGCAATGTTTAGTGAGGTTTGGTTTTATCTTAACTAATGCTCATTGAATTATTCTAAATGTGAAATTGTCTGCAGACTTATCCCGATCCTGTGCGTATCGTATCCATTGGAATCCCAGTTGAGGATTTGCTCGATGATCCATTGGGTCCTGGTGGAAATAAAACATCTGTCGAATTCTGCGGTGGAACGTAAGTTCAATATGACTTCGCTATTTATTTATTTATTTTTTTAATGTCAAATGGTTATTCTTTAGTCATTTAATTCGATGTGGGCATATTGGCGATTTCGTAATCGCGAGTGAAGAGGCAATTGCTGCTGGGAACAGAAGAATTGTTGCCCTCACTGGTCCAGAAGCAACTAAAGTATTGTCGTAGGAATTAATACATTCCTCTGAACTAATTGATTGATGATTTTTTAATTATTAGGCAAGAAACAAGGCCGCTTTATTACAAAACAACGTGAATAAATTAAAACTCCTAATAAACGACAATAATGAATCTTCAAATGTAATTGGGAAACAAATTGTAGGATTAGATAATGTAAGTTAAAATTCATATTTTAGAAAATATACATCACCTAAATATTCCCCTGTTTATAATTTCAGGATATATCACAAGCAACAATCCCACACTGGAGTAAAGATGAGTTACGTAGTGAATTAAAAAAGCTGAAAAAAATTCTCGACGACAAAGATAAATCAAAGAAAGCGAGTATTGCTCTCGAAGTAATTGAGCAGACAAAGATGCTCTTCGGAAACGACGCTAACCGACCTGTAATCGTCCATAAATTTGAAGCTGGTGCCAACAAAAAGGTAGAGATAATTGAAATTGAAGAATTTCATCATAAAATAAATAATGCCATTAATTAAATTAGGCATTGGATGGCGCACTGAAGCAAGTTAAACTGTTATCCCCGCAAACTGCTGCCATGTTTTTTAGCTCCGATGCGGAATCTGAAAAAATTATTTGTTTGAGCAGCGTACCTAAAGTAAGTCTGAATACTTTATATATATTATTTAATTGTCATTAAAATAACCATTGAATTGTTCATTTATAAAGGACGTCGTAGGAAAAGGGTTAAAGGCTAATGAATGGGTCGACAAGATAAGTGGAATTATTGACGGAAAAGGTGGCGGTAAAGAGGAATCTGCACAAGCAACTGGAAATAAAATATCCGCATTGAACGAGGCCATGGAAGCAGCGAAAGAGTTTGCAAAGTTGAAGTTAAATAATTAACCAAGAATATTAATTAAAAATAAATTTGTTACAAGAATTTTTGACACGCAGTCTCTTATTAACATTGACTTTGGTTTCAACACTTAAAACCCATTAAGTGGCCCCTTTAATAATTTAACTGTTCATACAGGAAATATATACGTTGTACATTAAATATGGCGATAATTTCCTATTAATTTGTACAAAAATCTGATGACATATTTTGTAAAATTTGAAAAATTTTCCTCCTCTAAACAAAAAAAGTAGAAATGGAATAGAAGAACCATATTCTACCCACTTTAATTGATTGGTGCCGGTTGCTCAGGAATTAGAGAAGCAAAAAAACCACTAATGAACGTCCAGGTTACACTGAATATGGAAGGGCCGAATTCAATTTGTGGTATAGGATTATCCATGTCATTGTCCATGAGATTCTCCATCTCCTGGATTTCATTAACCTATAATGAAAAAATAATAATGTAAAAAATCAATTTTAAAACAAACTAATTTAACGAACACGCACCTGTTCTTCATTTACTACGGGACCATTCAAAACTTGCTGTTGTCTATTATTATTGTCATCATTTCTGACATTTTCTTCGACAACAACTGGATCTTCTCGAGGCAGTTCACGTCTCGGTCGTTGACGCATTTGGAACCAATCAGTTTGATACCTAACAGAATGACATTATACATTATACTATAAATAACTGGATAAATAATGTCGCTGTTATACGTACATGTAAAATAAAACTACAAGTAAAGCAACTGCAATAAATCGGCTTAGAGACGAGTAAAAAAAACAATGCTTAACAAAACAAATGCACGGCTGGAAATGTAAAACCAATCCAGCCAGTCTCTGTTTGGACCGAATTCTTCGTCGTCGTCGTCTATCACTTGTCCGCCTTGTGCATTCATACGAACATTCTCGTTCGCCTGTCTAGCGGCAGGTGCGTTCGGTGGTGGAGCAACTGCTGCATTTGGTTGCTGTTGAGGTTCTTGTTGGGTAATTGTCGGTTGCAAAGTAGGACTTGATTGCAATTGAGCGCTAACAATAAAATATATAATTAATTCAAATTTATTAAATATAGCTTAAATAAACAATTACTATTGCATGTAGTGAGTCATGTACTGGGTATACATTTGTTGCATCCACAACATCTGCTGCGACATTTGCTCAGGTGTTAACATTAAGGCTTGCGGACCCCCGTAGCCCATCGCAGTGTTCATAGAATAATTAGGAAGTGCTGTGGACATATTTGCGGTAACAGATGTGGTATTTGAGGTGGTATTTGTTTGACTTTCTGCACGTCTTTGACGAAGTCCATCTTCATTACCTCTCAAAACATTTGGTGGTGGGCTGCTGATAAAATTCGACGAATCCTGCACATACGGATAAACAAATAAAATAAAATTATATAATATATAAATATATTTGTATTACTTTTGCTGATGCTACGTCATCTTTTGTCAATGAACACACTAGGTGCAATATGTGCGTGTTATTTTGGTCGTACTGACGCAATACATCTTTCAACATCAAATGATCGTGCAATAATTGGCCAGAGTAAATAAGTTTTTGCTCCTCACTTTTCTAAAAACAAAAGTTAAATATAATAAAAATGCTGTTTTATCAAAGTGCAATGTCACTTACTGGTTTGTTAGGATAAACTTCTGATAAATACGTTTTAAGTTTTCGAACGGTCCAATTTAAAGCGCAGTCGATCGTTTGATCTCCTACCCGCTGATTAGGAGCCTTCACTACTAGACGAACGGGAGCATCAAGTAGATCCATGCAGAATGGTTAGCTAAAAGAAAAATTTTTAAGGCTTTGAAATTTTTATAACAATAAGCCTAAAGAGTTAACTCGAACATATTGGGCGTAAACACTCAACTCCGCTCCGGAGTTAATACTCACGATATGTGGTATGCGATGCGAGATAAAAAAATAAAAAAGATGATCCTCCGCTTGCAGATGACACCTTGATTTGTAATTGCTTTTTAATTGTCAATAGAATTTTTGAAATGACAATGTCACACTATGAACAACTTCCAAAAGATTATCTCGGTAAAAAAAAACCTCCGATCGTAACACCGCACGTCAGACATAAACTTTGCTATTCGGCTTAATTTGATTGGTGGATGTGTAGTGATGGGTTCCAGAAGCTAATTATTTTATTTTTTTCACACAATAATTTTTTAAACTAGTATTTTGATCTATTAAACTAGTATTTTCTCCAGCGTTGTTCAATTTGTTATGAAGATAGGAGTCGGTATTACTTTGAATAAAATCTGATGCCGCAAGGCGCCACCGCATAAACAACAATGGCGGCTCTTATCCCGGGTTTAAATCGGTTTTCGAGGTTAAACCACGTGCTTTTCGATTGAACCTCAGACTTTAGATTGTCATTCATTCACGTTTCAAAGTCCGAGGTAACCTAATTTAACATTATCAAGTTGGTAGAAATTAAAGAAAATGGCTAAACGTATTTGGAGGAACTCTGCATGCACTATACTGATTGCCAAACGTGAGTCCACAAGCAGTGTTTTGACGATACCTTCATACGATCGAAGCAAGTTGCCAGGAAAATTGAGGAACGACCAATACGATTATCGATTTCTTTTATTAAAACGGGGCAAAGAAAGCCCATTCATGCCAAGTACGCATGTTTTTCCGGGAGGAGTGCTCGATAACGCGGATTTATCAACCAAATGGGTTTCAATATTGAGCAAATTAGACGACAAGTTCTTATCACGTTTTATATTACCTGATGACAAGCCCAGGCCCTTCAAATTCGCATCTGCAGCGGTTAATCAAGTAGGCTCACCACAAGCAACTGAGTCGACGTTACCTATTGAAATCGCGACTAGAATTTGTGCTATCCGAGAAACATTTGAAGAAAGCGGTGTATTAATGGCTAGAAAAATTGTCCCAAAAATGGATATTTCGAATATTGAATTTGGTGAAGTCATTCTAGATGAGAACTTGATATCTGTTTGGAGAAAGAGAGTCGCAGCTAACGCCAAAGATTTTCTTGTCTTATGCGAGGAAAAAGACATTTGTCCAGATATTTGGGGTCTTAATGAATGGTCAAATTGGCTAACACCTACTGTTTTTACTCGTAGATTTAATACGTTGTTTTATACATATTTTCTTAATTCTACTCCCGAAGTGGCAATTGACAATCAAGAGATGTCACATTCTCAAGTTAGATATTTTTATGATTTTTTATGATTTTCTATTTTTGTAAAATTTTGTGTTTTTCCAGTGGTTCTCGCCCACAGAAGCAATTGACCATTTTTATGCGCACAAATTAATTCTCCCTCCGCCGCAAAATTATGATATTCTTCGTTTAGGACAAATAGAATCGATTGAAAAATTAGCAAAGTTTTCCAAAAATAGGTCTCGCGAAGGTGTTCAGTGTTGGTTACCTGTAATCCACACGACAGCTGATGGAATGTTACATTTATTACCAGGTAGACAATTAGATTACAGTAAATACTTTATTAAAGATTAAAGTGAATACAAATCAATAATCTGTTCCAGGTGATGAAATTTACCCAAAAGAACCTGATTTTTTTGGAGAGGGCTCATCCCTATCATCGGATAAAACATCTGCAGAGTTTCGTCATAATTCAATTTCTATAAATCGTGGCGAAGGAAATATGGAAAATCATGAGTCGTTTCAATACAATTACTATTGTAACATAAATTTACCTTGCGGACAACTACCACCTATATGCAATGACGATAACGTAAATCATAGCAAATCCCGATTATAAAATCGCTTATGTGCACCAATGGCAGTAGTCTCAATACCATTGAATTGTAAAATAATTTACTGAAGCGTAGAAATCAGTGGAAAGGAATTGTGTGTCCCATTTTGTAATGGAATTCGATGCCGAGTGTAGCGCACTGGTAAAAAGAAAAATAAAAAAATGTCTAAACTGTTTGGTTTCAAGTCATGAGTTAGATTTTAATTTAATTGAGTGGAAAATAATGTTCTTTTAAAAAGTTAAAATAAAAAAAGAAAAGTTGATTGCATTTACAATCTGTCCACGTAACTGTAGCAAACCGGACAGAATAAATCTCTAATGAATTAATTTGTCATCAATGATGAGTCTCATTTCCTTCTACTTTTTTTTTAAACTCAAAACACTTGCTCAACTTACTCCACTTCACTGACGCACAATTGAAAGCCTGCTTGTTTCCCCCGCGTGCACAAAAGGAACTTTGCAGGAATTTTCCCTCCTCCTCAAGAGCATTTTAAGCAGAAGCTTTTCAAGCCTGATTTGCCACCGTTGCGCCTGACCGCGTCTCAGTAATGTTTCCGCTGCTAGAGAAAAGTGGAAGAAAAAAATAACAGCACAAGTCGTGCATAGTCCCACGCTCCAATGAATCTTTCGATCTGTGTTTTGGGTATTGTAGCCAAAATGCATTTAGCCAGCAGTGAACTTCAGCGGAAACAACCGCTTTACATGCAACACGTGTTTAGGAAACAATGTCAACATTTGCCTTTTAACAAACGAACCAACGCCACCCTTTTAAAACCACCTAGAAAAATTAAATAAACACACAGCGTTCAAAAATTTGATTTGTTCTATACAATACTTTATTGACTTTTAATTTGAATTTGATTCTCAGAAACACTTTATAATTTAACAACAAAAGTAAAAATAAATAAAAAGACAACAAACTTCCCTGCTCTTCTCGAATCTCGACCGGGCACCTGTTGCTTTACGCGTCTTCTGTCGTTTCTTCTGTCGTTTCCGTCACTTTTTTCTCTTCTTTGTTTGATTTGTTGTCAAGATCCAAAATGTCAGCAATAAAAAAAGACCGTCTTACAGCCATTCCCGCTTGCCTAAGCGCTTGAATTTGAGAAGTTGGCGAATCATCGTCTGATTTAAGGGACGAAGCACCTGTTCTCTTATGAGGCGAATTCCTTAAGATGCGATTGATAGAACTGACGCTTGGAAGCGACTCACGTGTGCAAACCCCATCGCATAGAAGCCGCTCACGGATCTCCCAAGCGAAAAGAGATGCATTTTCCTGCTTATATTGCTTGATCTTAGTGATAACTAGTGGTGTAGAAACTCTTGGTTTACTGCCACCTGCGGGAAAATGGAAGTCGACCCTATCGAGTTTTAAAAATTGTTTATTTTGTATTCGATGGAATGTGTGCATCTTGTATTAAGCGTGTTTCTAAGTAATTGAGTAACTGTTTTGTTGATTTTTTTTTCCTCTCACCTATTGCTCCAGGTAAGATGGACCCCGTTTCAGCAAACCGCGCGAGAATCTTGGAAACGCAGCCGTGAGACACGAGCAATTGGCGCGAAATGTCGCAAGGTCTGAATCCGTAAAGAGCCAACTCCAAAATCCGCCTTCGTATATGAAAGGGTAAAGGACGCCCATTGGCGAATAATCCTCCCAATTGATTCACGCCTCCTTGACCTGTATGTATTAGGAAATATTAAAGATAAGAAGAAGAAAAAAGAAAATCAGAAAAAGAAAAATGAGAGTAGCATAACACGCTTAGTGATTCGGCAACTCGAATCCTGCTGAATTTGCTGACCAACTGAATCCATGCAGCAAATTTGGCAACAGCCAAGCGGAAAGTGGACAACGATCATGTTTGTTGATAATTAAATTCATTCAAGTCCTTTACACAACCACAGTTCAATTGAATTACCAAGTTAACATGATGCGATATATAAAAACAAAAAGAAAAGTAAAACAAGATATGAATCGAAAGAAGTACCTCTGTGAGTCATCACTGAACTCGGATGCTTTTAGTGCCAACTCTTGAGCTCCCACGTGGCCGTTGCAGTGTCGAGTAGTGGGTCGGTTATCACACTGTCAAGCCCCCACCCTTCCAGCATTTATCTACTATCAGCTCTATTGACTAAGTGGCCACGATTTGCCGCCGCCGCGGCGCAGCAGCACGCGCACGCTTGCACGCGCGCTCCATGGCGCAGCCCAATGTCGGGTTTGTGCCTCCCGCCTGCCCCGCTGCCTGATCCTGCTTCTCTTTTGCTGCCGCTGCTGTTCGCACTGCCTGCTGTGAACGGTGGCATCTGTCGCTGTTTGCATACCTGACTAGGTCGGCAATGCGATTAACGCTATTCCAGACACATTGCTCTGATTTTCCAGTCTGTTGGCTGCAAAGCGAAGCGCTCGCCTCAGCGCCTTAGCCACTGCTGCATCTTCTCCCGACCAAAACCCCGCCAACCTTATAATTTCCAAGCCCAATCGGGGATGTTCATTTCACTGTTTGATTTCCATGGCGATGGGTTCGGTGCGGGCGGAGAACTAAGCGGGTGATGGGAGATCTTCAATGTACGCACTACTGGACCCCCGCAAGCAAGGAACAAGTTGAGGGGAGAGTGAGTGAAGAAAGTTATGAGAGGGAGGAGGAGAAAAAAATGAAAGATGAATAAATTTTGAGAAATCAGCACTTGCAAATATTTTTTTTCTTAATATTAAAAAAAAATAAAGTTTTGTAACTTTTCTTTTTTTAAAAAACTTATAATCTTACAAAAAAAATTATTGACTCGCGAACTTGTCTTTTTTCTTCTTCTATTTACTTTTATTTCTCAGCTTCCTCTTAATTATTTATATTACTGTTGCCTTGAGAAGTGGACACATTAAGCAAGCAAAGATAACTTTCCAAGTTCCTGTGTTTCAGTCCTCTTCTCTTTTCAGTGGGTTTCTGAACTTTAGACCAGCACATGTTTTCCTTGGGGCTGTTGTCTTTCCATTTGCACTGTATTAATTATCAAGCCAAGCCACCGAGTGGGTGTAAGCGAGGAAACGAGCTCAAAATAAAAAAAGGAAAAAGAAAAAAAGAAAAGAAAGAAAAGAAACTAACTTAAGATGCTTGTTTTCTACAAATTGCTAAGCAAAAACTAGAGATTTCCTTCCCAACAACGCATAACTTCAAAGATCCACTGATTAATTTCCATCTAGATAAATATTTAAACCATGCACAGAATCACTGGAACGAATTCGGAACGACATTAATCGCCCATTAATTACCTTAATTACAGGCAAATTGATTTGTACAAATGTTAAATCAATTAATTTAAAAAAGGGAGGTAGGTTACTTAAATTTAATGTTCCTACCGGAGCTTAAGCTTAAGGGAGTGGGCCGTGATTTTGACCAGTGGAGCGACGCGTGTAATTGGTAGCCGCGCGTTCCGGCATGCACCGCTCGTGCACTCGTTGGTTCGCCCTCTAATTTGATTAGACATCACGCTTAATGAAGTTCAAACATGATAATGTGTATTTGCTTCTGCACTCCCTTTGCACATGCACTAATCTACCCTTTTTTAAATTCGCCACCCCAGCTCATGCGGGAAAAGTTGCCTCGCAGGCGACAATCACCTCCACTCTACTCCTTACTTTCATTATACTATTATTTTGTCCAAATTTCTTCTTTTTTTCTTTTTTAATTTGTCTGCCATATATACGTTTGTATATTTCTCTTTTTGTGTTTTTTTTAGTGGTAATTTTCTTTTTCTTTACCTTTTTTATGTGGTGGGGTGTGCAGAGAAACTGTCCCAGGGAGCAGCTGGCCAAGTGCAGGCAAGCACGAGGAATCACTCGCGCATGCCAAGTCTTGGCTTCCGTCAGCACGACCAGGGTTGGCAGTGAAATCGGAACAGTTGAGCCGTAAACGCAGCGAGACAGTCACGGCTTTTTCCTTCCTCCGAAAACCGAGTGAATTTTCTTGTCTTCAAACCGAGTTGAGTGGAAAACAAAAAATCAACATCGGAATAAAAATTTTAAAAATAAAAATTAAAAAAATAAACGAATGTAAAAGAGATTAAGAACCAAAACAAGATTATTACGAGTTAATGGTATTTTAATCATCTCTTTTCAACTTTTAACCTAAGTGAGGCCAAGTGGAAAGAAGCGTCCATCTGACGCGTGTGCACTGTCGCCTCCTAATCCCAACCGGGAAAGTGAAAGGATGGCCGCCAGGTTGAACGCGGAGGGTGGACATTGCGTTTGCTACTCTGATCTTCGTGAGGCGAGGGCATTGAGGATTCTACACCCTCCTCGCTCTTCTCTGCATCCCTATTTTCCAGCTCAGTGGACTCAGATTTATCTCCTGCTGGATTTGGACTCGGGCAACTCTTTGATGCTGGCCACTCTCGCATTTACCAATAAGTGTGTCAACAAGTTGTTGAACTTAACTCTTTTTCAAGAGTCTTGAAATTCTTGTACATTAGTGAGAAATTAAAATAATAATAATTTGCTAGTACGAATAAGATTCTAGGGATTTTCTTAACGGTCGTCATGGCAACTTGTTTAAGGTTAATTGGTGCTGTGACAATTCCGATTAATCCTATTCTTCCGCTATGTGTTTCTCTTTACTCATCAGTTGTGCCACTAAACTGAGTAATCCTTATGAGCGAGAGCACCAATGTGGATTGTTTTTAACGCGATCGAATTATTGAAAAATGAGATCAGTAGATCACGTGGTTCAATCAATCTATCAGCAGATGGTCGCAGACACCAAATTCACGTCTTGCTGATCCGCTTTTAGGGCCAAAAGTTACAAATCGTTCTTTTTCAAATAAAACCGCTTATTTTTAACTCCTCGTCACATTATTACTGTTCTCGTCAATCCTTTCAAAACTATCAATTACCTCTTCTTACAAATGCTATTTATTTCTATTTTTATTTATTTATTTTATATATACTATTTATATGTACCATATGTAATATTGCAATAAAAAGGCACTTATCCTTTACCTCAATTTAAGCATATAAATATATTAATATAAACATTACATTACATTCAATTTCACGATTCTTGCATCGAAGCTTGTATAGCTTGTTGTAAAGCAGCGTCATCATCCAATTCAAAATCCTTAAAAAAAAAAATAAATAAATAAATAAATAAATAAATAAATAAATAAAGTACGGTAACAATAAATAAATAAAGCAAAAATTACTTACTACTAAAGTATCATATTCAAATTTATGTCTTAAGTTTAAATGAGTAACAAAATTAGCACTGGTTTGTGAAGCATCACCCCAAGGCATGGAAGCACATATTGGACATACCTACAAAATTTGCAATTTGCAAAAAAAAAATATTAGAAATGTTATATTCACATTTATTTTACATCTAGTATTAATCAAGCGTACCACTCCCTCTGGATTTGCCATATGCTTTTCATTCACGTGTGTTCTCAATCCGTGAGTATCGAAATTTTGAACTCCGCAATAAGGGCAAGTGAAAGTATGACGATTGGGAGCATCGCTAAAATTAAATATAATGAATTATTTCATCAAAGACAGTTTTCACATCGTTTTCTCACATTGCTGTGTTTTTCACAACGGTAGTAGGGAATTCCACTGGAGGATTTCCTTCTGCTTTTGTTTTCAATTTTTCACAGGAAGTTTGGTGGTGCCTATATTTTAACAGTGATATCTGCAAATTAAAATGTATTTATTTATAGGTTGTTTTTTAATTTATTTACTTTATTAATTTAATTTATTTCATAGTTCCATACTTCTTTCTCACATCCTGTGCATATTGTTTTGGAAGAAGCAATTTTAGATTCCATGTCACTGGCTTTTGAAATACTGGACGATTTAAATGGTTTTCGACATAGCGGACAAGCTGGTTCTACGATGCCACTGTAGCTGGCCAAACAATTTTTACAAAATCTGATAAAAATAAAAATAAAATAAAAAATACAGTAATTTATGTTTGCAGTTTGTATGAATCAACGAAATCATACATGTGTCCACACGAAATTGAATGAGGTAATTCGTATATTTCCAGACAAATGGAACAAGTCACATTGTCTAAACATGAGATAAGATTTTTCGAATGCCGAAATAAAGCTATAGCTCTAGACGCCATCGAAGTAATTGAAAAACTCGCCACTGTCGTACGTATTCAATCCAACGACGAACAACTCTCGGTATTTAATCAATATTCCGCCCTGCTTGGAATCCAATGGCGTCACTTTTCTTTCAGGTTTTAGTGCGTTTTAATGACAACGCTGAGCGTTGTTGTATTTTTATTTAAATGTTATTTTGTTATATTTTATTTAATAAAACACTTAAAAAGATCATAAACTAGATGTTCGTATTAAATTTCTTCTAGTTTTCATCAACTGGCTGTATTTTATTCTATAAACTTTTTTATGTCTCACATTTCTGCCGTCAGAGGGTGGTAGGTGCTACGAGACCTTCCATCTTGGTTCAGAAGAAGTCCTCGCAAAAATCAAAATTATCCTTGTAATTTAACAAAATGATTACATTCGCTGGAAGATCTACATGTCTTGCAACTCTTATGAAGCCAACTTCATTGGCTGTACCGCCACAGACCGTTGCACTAATACCTCCCGTTAAAGCGGCGTTGGAGAAGATCTTGGTTCCTCCGGAGCAAGAGCGGCACACTCATTATGCCCTAGCCAAACTTTTGCCAACCAGACCACTTCCTACAGCTAAGTCTGGAATTGGAGGTGATTACTATAAGTAATACCTTATTAAAAAAAACATTTCTTAACATTGCATTTTATCTAGTTACTTCTCAAATACGATTGGCTCACACCGACATCAAAGTCCCTGATTTTACTGCTTATCGAAAGGAGGCTTCAAAAGATCCAAGAAAACCTGCACGTGAAACGATAGATACCCGTCAAACTTTTTCGTACCTGGTTGCTGCAGGTTTGTAAAATATAGAGTACAGCACGTACAATTTACAATGGTTTTGGTGTTAATTTTAGCTGGATGTGTTGGAGGCGCTTATGCAGCGAAAGGAGTTGTGACAATGTTTGTTTCAAGTATGGCAGCATCTGCTGATGTTTTGGCTCTGGCTAAGATCGAAATAAAACTCGCTGAAATACCCGAAGGAAAGAATATGACCATTAAATGGCGAGGAAAACCCCTCTTCATCAAACACAGGTGAATTAATGATTATTTCTGATTATATTTCTATTTCTTTCCGTTTTTTTTCCTTCAGAACTGCTGAAGAAATTGCGAGGGAACAGGCGGTAGATGTTGCTAGTTTGCGTGATCCTGAACCCGATAACGTTCGAGCAGCTCGTCCCGAATGGCTTGTAGTAATTGGTGTTTGCACGCACTTGGGCTGCGTACCAATCGCTAATGCGGGTGACTTTTTTGGCTATTACTGTCCTTGCCACGGCTCGCATTACGACGGAGCAGGACGAATTCGCAAAGGGCCAGCACCTCTTAATTTAGAAATTCCTATCCACGCGTTTGTGGACGACGACACTCTGGTTGTTGGTTAGTTGATTAAGCCAAGTTTTCTTCTTTCAACTATGAAAGTGTTGTCATAGTTATATGGAATGTAAATTTGTATAAACTACAAATAATTAGTTAAATTTTTTGAAACGAAATTGGGAGCTGTTTCCACAGTTTGGCTATTTAAATTATTTACTAATTACCATAGTTTGAGCTCCCAAACTAGTTTTGCCATTGTAGATTTTTTTTCTGTTTCTTTTTGTTTAATGGTTGAATAAATGGAAGATTAAATAAAAAACGGGAAAAAAATTGAAGTCTCGATTTCCTACTTTCTTCCTTCGAGATTACAAGTATTTGGTAACTTTTTCTATTTTATTAATGTCACATTGTGACTGTACATAATTCTTAACAACATTCGATCAACTAAGAGACAAACTTAAGTTAAACAGCGTTAAATAATGCGTTCATCTAAATAAATGTCTCATTCAATCACCCGTTTGAACTCCACCAAAAATATACAAAAGTTAGAACATAGATACATAAGGTAAACATTTTTTTCTCTCTCTCATATATCAGATCCTTCTTAACATAAAAATAAAAACTGTTTATGGCAAGCCGAAGATGAGAAACTGTCAAAATTTTTACAATGCAAATATTTACAGTTCAAACGTGTGTCTCATTTGTAAGTAAACATTATCAATATTGACGTGTAAATTTTTCTGAATCGTTGTCATCACCTATATAATCGGATCAAAAGTTAAAATTTTACCTGAGTTTCGATTAAAATTAAAACATTTAAAATTAAGTTTAAGCCATTTGAGATTCAGACCAATTTTTAAATATTTCAAATCACTTCAAATCATTTTACCTTGATTCATTGTAAGTTATACAAACTTAAAGGAGTCATAATTCCCCCTGCATCACAATTACGATAATCGCATTTCAGAAACAATAAATTCCCAGCTGATCAGAGAATAACAAACAAAAACGGTTACATTGGCAGAAATTTCGCATGCAAAATTTCTACAAACAGTACAAAATTAAAAGACAAGGAAATTGCAGTGCAAAACAAATAATGGTAAGAAGTTATTGGAAAAAAATACAGCTAATATGATTATGACAGTTTTTGAGTATTTTGAACTGCTACTTCTTTGACTAGAAAGACTATGCTGCATTAAAAAATATCAAACTTGGCGCTAACGGCCAAGAGTTGAAACGTTAAGTAATTTTACGTCGTCATTACGACAATTATTGAGAATAAATGCAAGGAAAAGTTGTTTGTATCCATGATGGTTTTTCAAGGCTATTAATCCCTTAAGTATTAAGACATTAAAATTGTTTTGTTTTTTTAAAATCACATTTAGTTATCTCAAATAAAAACCCAAAACTTTAAAATATAAAATAAAAATGTTCCATTAATATTTTTCTTATCGAAAACAAATAAATTAAATTTACATTATTTACTCTTCTTAGAAACCTACAGTTACAAATTAATAATTTACAAGTTAAGAAAAAAAATTGTTAAAAAAAATTAAGGAAAGGAAGAAGGTCCCACCAAAAACAAAAATTACGAGTTAATAAATGGGTGCCAAATTGAGATGCAGGTCCCTTGATGGTGGCATTCGACGAGAGGACGATGGACTCGATTTACCATTTGCCATATTTCCATTAGCAGCTTGTAACACTTTCTTTTGATGTAATTGCAAACTTTGTCTATTAGCTACAATGGCATGCTTGACTACAGCACGACATTCTTTACAAACAGTCATTAGCTCTCCGCACAACTTCTCTCGTCGTACCGAATCAGCCCTGTTCAAAGTTCGAGACCGCAATAGAGGACGACGTTTGATCGATGTACCCAATGGCGAAGCTATGGGGGAACTGCTCACGGAACTCGGAGAACCGATGGGGTGGCCATTCTTTCTTGAAAGGTTCGGCGATGAAGGGGCTGATCCAACACTAAAAGTTTAAAAAAATTAAAACATACATTATTTATATATGAAATTTAACTCGATTTTTTTACCTCATTCTCCGATTTAAAAAAGAAGAAACATCGGGTAGTTTCCACACGGACTTCGTTGAGTCATCTTCCGTGCTAGAAGTAGAACCGGGGCTCAGTGTAAAAACTGGAATGCTAGCAAAATGTTCAGTGGGAATTCGCATCTAGAAGAAAAAAGAAAAATTAAATTCCTATTTAAAACATATAGTTTTAGTAAATTTACCTTTGTGCAGCATTTTTCGCACACATTCCTCTGACATAAACGACACTTCTGGCCCCAAGACCCAAAAAGAGAGAACTTCGTTTTCTTACAAGTAAAGCAGACCTTTTAAAAAAATTTTAAACGTTAATTTCTTGTTATAAAAAATTACCTAATCAATACTTACTTTTCCTTTGGATACTCCTTCGTACAGATTTTTATCTACGAGTAAACTTTCCAATTCTGCTTTGGTTAAAACATTTCGAATGTGCACAACTTCTTCTAGCGTTAATGATAGGCATTCCATTGAATTTTTAAACTTCTTCTAAGAAGAGAAAAAAATGATCAGATAAAACTTAACAAAAAAAAAAATAATGATGATAATAATTCTGAACATCAAAACAAAATTAGTTCAAGTGTGAAATAAGGAGTAGTAGAGGAACATTCCACTTAGAAAACACCAATCACCAAGACAACACCAAGCAGGAAATAAAAATGTAACAACAAAAAAATAAAATAAAAAAATGTACATTTTTTTACGGAAACATATCAACATCGCGTTTAGATTTTTATAAAACAAAGAAAAAGTTTTTTAAATTTTGAATTAGAAATTGAAGTATTAGTTTTAAAAAGCAAAAACGACAACAATCGACATTTTGGATGTTCCCTCTACTACTTACGGACTGGAAAAACAACGTGGTGGTTTTGAGGGTGATGGTTTCACAAGTGGACAGCTGGACAGGAAGGGACACAGGTTGTTCAGCGCCGATAAAAGTGGTTGTAGTAGGGCTCACAACTACCTCGCCACTACCCCCATTCGGTGGCTTGACAGGTGACTCGCACACGGTGATACTATGCCTCCGTTCCGGTATTAAAGAAGCTTCATTGGCCAAATCTAAGGCAACTAAACAGAAAATTAAAATTTATTTTTTAATTATTTATTGAATTTAGTTCAAATTTTTACCTGTTCGTTTCCACTTTCTATTTCTTGCAGACAATTTGTAATCATCTTCAAAAGTAAGTTGCTTCTTCCCTTCATCACAAGGGGAAGATGGTAATTCAAGATCATCATCATCCTAAAATAAATTAAAAACATAAATAAGTAAATAACATCACATCTAATTAAGTTAGTCAAACTTAAACATAAGCTTTAAGTTCACACTCTCAGCATCAGTGTTGTTAAGAGCCTAATCAGAAGCGCTGAGAAGTGCATTTTAAAGAAAGAAAAGGTTATTGCTCGACTGCTCGCTACAAAATTATCTTCATTAACACTAGATGAAACTTTCCAATGTTGCAATCTTTGCAACGAAGCATTTCATCCAGTTTTCGTGTAAACACAATTTATTATTATTATTATAGAAATCAGATAAAGTCTTACATCAGTGTCCACTATCAGGGACATGTCCACTTTAATGAGACGACGTGTCGATTGCGGCGTTGCATCGTTTTCTCCGGCCTGAGTACGGGAAGTCTCCACTGAAATGTAATCAGACATCTTTAAAGCAGCAGTACCATCAAATAAACGACGCTCTCAATTTTTACACCACAACAAAAAAATCAAATAAAAATAAAAATACTGAACTAAAGCAAAAAATATAAACTAAATTCCTTTATTGTTGCTAACCCTTTTCAAGATAAATATCTATTGCATTAAAAAAATTAATAGTAAATGTAGTTTTTTTAGTTCCCACCTGTCCCCCCACAGCATAATTTTTAGTTTTACTCTATCAGTTGGCACAGGATCATGTCAGTGACCACTAAGGCACCCAGGCAACACTTTTGCAATTTGTTTTTTTACCATAAGGCCCAGTGGAGTCTACCTTCCACTTGAGTTGCCAAGCTGAACAGCCAGGAAACAAACACTTGCATATATTCTTATCTGGATATTTCAAAACAGCATGTGATGCAAGAAAATTACCAAACAAACATTATTGCAATAAAAAAAAAGCAAAAAAACTCATAAAAGATTTTGAAATTTGAAACAGTTCAATGAATTTTCCTTCATGTTAATTCTTGAGTTATAAATTCACAGTCTGCAGATAATTTAAATTTTTCAACCTCGCCTTAGCCTTAGGAAAGTTGTGATTACATTTTAATTTAATATTTTAAGTAAAAAGGTTAAGCGTGCTTGCAAGACCGTGTCAGAGAGGGGAAAGCAGGTCCTCGCCCCTAACCCGATACAGCACTGGCAATGCCCTAATTTTTAGTAGGTTATTATTAATCACAATAATTTCTTTGTTTTCCGTGTAAGACACAATCACTTAGTTCCCCAAACAATTCCTTTCTCTTTTCTGTTATTTTACACGGTATTTTGTTTTAAAAATCAAGAACAGATAGTACTATCAATCTCCTGTCACTGTGAGACTAGATATAAATCTTTTTGACACTATCAAGTCTTCCATTACATTTCATTCCTCCCTTCTGTTTTAATATACCAGTTTCCAATGAAACTACTGAAGTAGATGTGACATGGATGCGTATATAGACACATCGTAAAAACTATCCTAAAACAAACATAGAAAATCAATTTCCGCGGTATCCTCGGACGTAAAAAAGGGTGGGGGACCTTCATCAATCTCCAAAGAATGGGCGTGGTTACCAAGGTCAACGTTACAGAAACTGCTCAAAATTTTATGTTAAATCTGCTAAACCTTAAAAAATCGAGTAGAAATTACACGAAAACAAGTGAACAACCAAAATTTTTTTACGAAGGCATAAATTTTAAATTTCTATTGTACTAAAATATAATTTTAAATTTTTTTCGACCTTAAACATTCACGACATAGGAATTTTATGAATATGTCATAAATTGCATATTAATATTGAGATGAATGTCACCAACGCGTGTTTATTTCGTATATTTAATCAAACAAATGGAAGCTAATATTGATAATTTTCGCTTTCAGCTTCAACTTCCATATTGGACTAACTGTTCTCTTAGGAAAAGACATTGGTTGCTACCACGTAGAGAGGTGAAACGTGCGTCAATCAAGAACTTGATAAAGATTTCTGAGAAAGGATAGAAAAAGATATCACGAACCTATGAACGGCTATCAAATCCAAAGAAAAACATATATTATGCAATTCAGAGTTGCAAATAATTATAAAACTATAATCTAGAACTAAATCCAGACTCAAAAACAAAATTTAATTAATCTTGCCGACCTCTTTTTGACTGCCTACTATCCCGCATAATTGCTACTTGAAAAAGTTCTTCTCCAATCTAACAAGCTTATCCCTAATCTATAATAAAAAAAAATTATTTCTCAGAAGGAATATTAATGCTGGATAATTTGAGAAGTGTCCTATTTTTATAATCCACATAGAAAACATTACATCACGTAAAACCAACAACAAAATATAAGAATAAAATTTAACTTGTTTACCTCATTCTTAGAAATAAAATACACATAAACATACATTAATACGTAGATTTTGTCGAGTTACAGAACTCATTCGTTTACATGCGAATGTTTTTCCATATTTTAACATGTTCGAACTCTTTATTGACCCAGAAAATTTTAAATTCTACCTAATTTTGTAAACTAGATTACCGTACTGTTAATGAAATTCTACTAAAAATCTTTTATGTATATACCGTAAACGTAACCTTGTAATCTTGGGAGGGAAAAAAATTATGTACCATCAAATCTTTACCACGTGTAAAGAAGGTTTCCGGATTTCAAGCCAAACCCCTTAATATCACTCTGACCTGACATACATTTTTATACTTGTGAATGATGTTAAAAAAAATGATAAAACCATTCCACATCAGCGTCAAACATCACGCTAAACTCAATGCTTTGTGTTGTGTGTGATCTGTGATCTAACATTAATTCATTTCAAACTCAAAAATGAGCCAATTCCTAACATATTCTTCAACATTCTCAATTTGAAACGCATCAAATTAACTTTTAAGATTCATTATGTCCTCGAAAACAAAAAAAAAATAAAACTCAGACAACCATAGCAAAGAAAAAAAAGAATAAAATGAATCGCAAAAAGTTACGGTTAAAAAATATTGTACCATCGAAAAACAACATGTAATTTTTTCCCCATAAATATGTCTGACCTGTGAGAGAGGGCAGACCTTTCTTTTCTTTGTCGTTTTATACTCTTAGGTAAATTACTCCATAAAGGTTAAAAATGACTCATTCCTTCCACATTCTTCACCGACGATTGAAAAATTTCTTTAAACGGTTACGAGCCACACAGTTACCTTGAATTTTTTTGTTTTAGTTCATGTAATATTTACGTGTACAATCGCACGTTACTCACCTTCCATTCTCAAAATAGAAAAATACTTAGTCGATGCATAAAATCGCATTCAGTTTAAAAAATAAAATTTAATGAATAGAACTTACAAGTAGGCTGTTGTTCTTCCGTCCACAATTCATCAAGAAAATCATCATCGCTATCTGATAGCTCAGCTAACTCCGGCATGGTGAAATGCCTCCAAAAAATCGATTAGATCAGCAATAGCTGATCAATGCTTGTTAAAAAAACTAAATAACACTTGACTACAGTTGCCCTAAATGTACGATATGGACTCAAAAGTGCAGCCCACACAACTCCACTGCAGAGCAGAAGAGCTTCTGCTACGAGCAGAAAGCCTGACACATTGAGGCTATGTTAGCCTCGAACTAGGATGTTTAGGGAAGTAATCGTATGCTAGAGGCAAATGACACACAACCGTGTTCTTATATTCTCTTTACTACGGTTTTTTTTTTCAAAATTAAAATAAAGACAAGGAAAAATGAGTAAAAAGTGAAGGAAGACATTCCAGGTTGTTTAAGTGTGGAAAAAACTGAATTTCCTTCTGGTATTAAGTAGACAAAAAAAGTAGAAATTAAAAGGAAAATAAAATCAACACTGCAGTGAAGCTCAAATGAAGCGTTAATGGAGCTTCACGCACCGCGCCCAAACGTCCACTAATCAATTACTCAAGAAAATTAACGTTTGCACTCATTATTTATTATGGAATAACAACAACAATACCGTTCAGCCCAACATCTAATTCCCAAAAGAAAAACAAATAGCGCGTAATTTTTCGTAATTTCAATTGTTTTCCCTATTTATTTACTTCATTTTCCTTGTGTAATAAATCATGAAAATACAACAAAAGTTTTTAATCTGGTTTTCGTCTTAAAGCTTTTGTTTCGGATCGAAGATAAACTCATATATCGTGAGAAACGAAAAAATGTTCTATTTTTGAGTGCACCTTAGTGTGTTGCAATTGAACATGGCGTACATAAATCACGTGACATTTTCCTAATTTCACAGTTGAATGACATGGAAATCAATAATAAAAAATAAACTATTTCTTTCTTTCGGTTTAGCAATGATTCTTTTTTAATCCCCCTGCAAGATATATATTTTTTTTTCTGATGGCTAAATTACGCCCTGAAATCCTCTTGCGGCACTAAAAAACAGCCTTCAACCCAAAGTCACATAATTCAAATCAAGTTTCAAGAACTTTTCCATTCTTTCAATCCTTAAAATCCTCCATCCTATTATCTTTTTATAATCTGATCTTGCGAAATCAAGTTCCGTATTAATTATAAACAAAAAAATATTTTTTATCTATAATGAGGAACAAGTAAATCCGTTTCCAATACTAATCCCTCAAATCCAAGGACAAAAGACAAAATTTTTTCTTTCTGGAATAATAATATAATGGAGTCAACTGACTTTCACTTAGGAGTTGGCACCCACATCGGTACAGCTGTACTCACAGTCTTTGCCAAATATAAATCAAATAACCTTTTATAATCGAATTTTCCCACCTAAAAAAAGAACATCTGCGACGAATTCAAAACCAACAACAACCGGAAGAGGAATAAGCAGGTGCTCTCATTTGAATGGAATGCTAAACTTGATCAATCATCCTCGAATTAACAGTTGAGGATTTTCTTTCATTTTTTCTTCTTTAACTAATATAAAAAATAGAGCATCTGACAATAGGCTGCAAAGTCAGAACGAACCCAAAGTCCAAACCCAATTGTAAAAGCTGTCACTGCAAATATCCGAGTACAAGTCTGAATGAAAAAAAAGGAAATGTAAAGGTAGCTTGCGAGACAACTCACTTGTCAGCTAAAGTTCCCCCTCCTGGCGGTGAGACAGCATAATACACTTTTGCAATGTACTAGAAATTCCCATTCAAAATTCCCTTTGGTCCAATTTCAGGTAATATTGCCATTTCTAGGTGAAGCAACACCATGAAAAATTCAAATGCACTTTCATTTCAAGAACGCGAACTTTCAATATAAATTGCTACACATATCACACACTTCGTTTCTGCTTGGAAACACGGGTCAATGTACGATTAAAAAATATAAAAATAAAAGACGAGCTAAAAAACACATCTCTTCTATTGTCTTTTAGGCTAATTATTACTAAAGACCTGATGCTGTTAATAAAAGCTGTAAGATGTACTCTGTCCATTAAAACTTTTATCTGTGCGATACGTTGTAGTGTAGAAGAAGAAGCATTTTATGGAGTCGTAATGTAGACGGTAAGACAATAAAAAGATGAAAACTTTTCACTTTTATTACATACTGACTATTGTAATAAAGACACCGAACTCGAAAAAACGATTCAATTTGGTTTTAAAATCTGATTACTTTTATCAGTTGATTCCGGGTAAGCAAATAATAGATATTTAAGACGAAACATTGTATGTTAAATACTTAAATGTCGTATAAATGTATAAATGACTAACGAATACCTCATTGAAAACAATAATAATGCAATTATAAACAGGAAAAATTAGTGGACAATTACCTTACCTGAATACATAAAAAAAATGCCGCAGATGGGGAAAACAACAAATTCTAAAGAAATAACTATCCGTATACGTATTCCACCTACAACTGCACAAATGTCTGATAAGAAAAGTAAGCGACTTTAATCAACGTTTATCGCATTTGCAGATATCAGTTTTATGACTCAAATTAATTTTTTTTTTTTTCATTTGCAGTACCAGGTAAAATTTCAATTAATCACGTCACTTCTCCTTATTACATTATTATCGACATAAATAATAATAATTTCAAGACAAAAGTTATTAAAAACCAATTTCATGTAATCACCTCAACCCACATCTTGATTTAAATGCCCAGTTATAACTGCATCTTAAAATACAGTTTATTCAATTTAATCCAGTTGTATTAATACAGGGCGTTGTCTAACTTTGGTTTCCAAATTTGGCTAAGCTGACTAAAATATCATGTAAATATAGTCCAGCCTTTCTACGTCACTAGAAATTAAATTAACAAGGCACACAAGGTAAGAATTGTTATTAAATGGGTCACACAGTTTTTACTCGAGATATTTCACGATAAATAATTAATGTTCCAAATAAATTACAAAAACAATGCTTAATTTGGTTTTTGTTATCAGTAAAAAAAATTAAAAACTTTCTTTTCAGTGTGTAAACCTTGAATTTTCTTCAAAGTATTGAAATAATTGCGGAAATAAAAAACAAAAGAAAAATTCCCCTGAATTAATAATATTTCTAATCAGAAAACACCTTTTGTGCAGGTTAATTGTGTTTCTAAGTGCGGCATTTCACTCTGCTTATCTGAACTTTATATCACTATCACATTCCATGCCACGCTTCGGAATGAGCATCCCTGCAGTACTCGTGTGGAAATTGCAAAGTGTCGCCACCGCACGAGTTATTAGCTAACTACTGAATTGAAAAAAGTAAATTACTTACAAGTTTTCGGGACTGGAATTTTCTTAAGTCTATGTTTTTGTCTAATTGATTTCATCAAAGCTTCGTAGGGGCTTGTTGGACTCAGCTTAATAGGTTTAAGTTTTCTTTCAGCTACCTAATTAATTAAACAAATAAGGATCAAATAAGGAAGTTAATCGATTCTTAAAGACAGAACTTACTGGATGTAACGGTGGCCTAGAACGAATAAATTCCAAAATAACTGCATGAGCATCTTTTTTAACCTTTTGTGGAATATCACCGTTTACCTGTAATTAAATGGCATTTAAAAATAGATAAAATCTTAATTAACGCATAATTACCATGACTTTATTAAGCTTATATCTTCGTGACCTAATATCATCCATGAGTATTTCATACGGAGTTAATTCGTATTCATTCGGTGGTAAATTTTCAATTACAACTTTTTTCAATTTGACACCATGCCTTAAATCGCGAATTACTTGGACCCATAATCTCGCCTTTAAAATTTAAATAAAATGTCAATAACAAAGATTTTCAATTTTAAATTTAAAAAAATATATATTTACCCAATCGCTAAATTTAAGCGCCTCCAAATCAGCTCCGTCTGAAACATCGGGCGTGTTCCTCCTCAATTCATTTAACTCCTAAACGATGTGAGAAAAAAAGAAAAGAATAAAAACTGCGTTACGAAAAAAAGAAATTTAATTGTCCAACCTCTTTGCCCTGAGTGATTTTCTCTAAAAACGATGATAATTCCAAAGCCTCAGCAACCAAAGCCCTACACACAGCTTTGTAATGAGAATCGGCTTGTGATGGGATGTGCAAATGACTTGCACACACCTAAAAATAGAAAAAAAAAACAACTTTAATTCAGCAAAAATTCAAACATTTCCTTTTTATTTATTTTTATTCAATCTGTCAATGAGAAAATTCGAATGAAAAAGCTGTCTTTAACATTAAACATATTTGACCGTATATGTTTCCAGCAAAGAAAGAAAATCCCACATCTTCAAAGTAACGTTTACAGATACAGGTATTGTATTTTTTTCCCTTCTATTTTACAAATCACCAGCGTCGAAAATTTATTGTTTCCTTAAGCTAGTATTTCCCGTCTCCGAAAACATCTCCCAGCAGATGAATTCTTATGAGATGAATTAAATTCTTAAATTCACAATACTTTAAATTCTCGACCTCACATTGGCAAAAACAATTTAAAAACAACGGGGAAAAAAGAAATTTATTTTCCAACGTTATGGAAACGTGGGACAATAAAGAGTAAAAAAATCAATAGGTGGAAATGGAATATATTGTAAAAAGCAAGTAAAGTAGAGAATGGAATCCAGTTTACTGTGAAGCGGTCCAAACCGATAAAAGAGATAAAAAATAAATTGTGCTTGTAATAAATCTATTCACAACACAACCCGTAAAAAAAACTAAATTGTCATTAGAACCATAATAAAAAGTTCAAACAACTTTATAGAGTGAATGTGCTCCACATTTGACAGCGAAAGCCTCAGAGGAAATTCCTCAATCAAATGACACGACACTATAGTCTACTAACCTCCATAACCTTGGCAAAGGAAATTCCAGAAAGCAGCCTAATATCGGATGCTTCGTATTCCTCCGAATCCCTTTCGATACCTTCATCCGCATCATGTCTAAAATCAATAAAAATTAATTTATAAAAACTATTGATTTGTAGTTAATAAAAAATGTAAATATTACCTATCACAGTCTCTATTTGTATCTTGGTCGTTTGATGTATTGCCATTTGTTGACGTCATCATCTCTATCAGGTGTTCCAAAGGCCCACTAAGGGGCCTCTCTACATCTTCGGCTAACCCATAATCCAATGCGTGGAATATAAGAAAACCTAATGAACTGGAAAACTATAAATAGATAAAAATATTAGAAATTATATTAAATTTGTAAAATAAAACTAATCATTACCTCTTCTTCGGATGACGGTTTCGTTCTTGATTTACCTGCAATTAAAAAAAGAAAAATAAGTTCATTAACCTCAATTTAAAAAATGGGTGGGTGGGTGGGTTACAAGTTACAACCAATAAATTGATGATTAATTGAGATAGATTATACAATTAATTTTTTTCTCGTTACATCGTATCCAAATTAGCTCAATTCACAAGTGTCTAATCCTCATCAACTCCAATTACCTTTCTCATCCACTCAGAACTTCATTTTAATTTTAATACTTAATCAATAAAATTCTTGATAGACTAAATTCCACATTTTTCTTTTTCATAATTGTTAAAGAAATCATTAATTTTCCTTACAGTAACTATTAAAATTCTAAAACAGTGAAACCGCCACTTAACTAAATGCCAAACCCTGCCCTGTCGTTCAAAAATATATTTCAAATTTCTTTTTATGGCCTTGATGTCAAAATTTTCCCAACCTGGTTGTCTGGTGACTGACAGACTCAGATCCACAAACGGAAATAAACAGACATAAAATTATAGACCACGAACACGCTAGTACAAATATATTCAATTACATTCTTCAAGAAAAGAAAAATCTTGGCGCTGGCATTGAACTACAAAACTATTTTAATAAAACAAAAAATAGCCTCAATTCCTTGGAATTCCGCATTTGGTAGGCAATCTTGTCTACATTGGCGTTAAAAAATGTAATTATTTTGAAAATGAAAGTTCTACAAACATGAACATATGAAACCTACAATTTTGTTTGAAAAGTTCATGTCTGAAGCATGCAACTAATCTGATCGAGCTTCCAAGTGAGATGATTTGGGTTTGTGGTCTGCTATGGTGGTTGCACTAATTTAATAGAGGAATGAAAATCTACAGAGCAAGAGAGTAAGCTTATGTAAGATGATCTAATCTACTTCGCTAAAACTAAACCTGAAGTATTATGTAGCTCATAAAATGCCTAGGGAAGTGTATGTCACTGCACTGCACTAAAAAAACTTCAGAGTGAACCAAGATCCTCCAGTAATTAGAAAATCTAAGCTAACAAATCACAGACACAATTTAACCACGTTGACTATTTATAACACGTGCAGTAGACAATTGGACAAAACCACAACAAGCTGCGAGTAATTCTCGCAGTGCTTTTGGTGCCATTTAACATCTGTGATAACTGAAATACGGCCAAGCAATTTTAAATATTTAAATATTTTAAAATATTAAATTAGAAGACATAAAACGATTTAAACAACAAATGATGAAATCAATTGTACTCCAGACTAATGACTGCATTGGATGATTGCAAATAATTTACAAGAAACGCTTGACGGTTCTTTTATTTTCTGCATTGATAATAATTTCTAAAACGAACAGTAATTCCAAACATAATTATCACAAATGCAGGCATTTTCTCATACAGTTGTTCACTTGCCAAAACCACCATTTACTGTGGTGCACTTCTCGAATGCAATCAATTCTCTTTAAATTGACATCTTTTGGCAACATCCTAATGCTACCTTTTAAAGAAATAGCCGACCAAAAGCTTTTATCCCACCATTATATATGGGGATGCTTGGATTTATCAGTCAGCGAGTAAAAGTAGCAAAACAGATGGTTCTCACTGACCTTATATATGGCATAGACGACTGTAAATTCCAACTAAAATCCAACAACATCAAAAGAATGTCCATTTTCTATTTATATCTTATTTTTATGAAGTGTATAGTGGATTCTAGTGCCAATAATTCACAACCAACTGAAAAACATGTCTGATGTCATACATTTTTAATACCCCAACGCGTTAATTTTCTCAAAAAAAGTATTTAGGGCTTAACAAACTGACGTTTAAAATTATTACTTCAAGTCATCCAGTTCACTTTAAGACATCTAGCTGTTCATGTGACGTGTGAATCGATAAAACTAGCAAAGTAGATTTAAAATTATTACTTCAATTCATCCAGCTCACTTTAAGACATCTAGCTGTTTCATCGACTAGCAAAGTACAGTCATAATGTTTCAGCATTCTTTATCCCAAATGCATTATGCAAATACACAAATGCATTATCATCTCTTATTTTTGTTGTTTTTGCTGACATAATATCAAAATAGTGATCTACATTTTATGATTGGGAAATAAACTCATTCACATTCGTGTTGGAATTTCCACTGATAATTTATCGCTGGCATTTATCGGTCAGAAATGCAGTACTACACAAGTTTCCTGACAACTTAACTAAGACCTTGTTCAGAGAGGTCTTTAAAGGTTATCTATTAATTTCTGCTAATTAATCGTTTCTTGACATTTCGCATTTTTTAAAAAAAATTTTTTTTTTTGATTTTTTATTTACAATTTGTCACACAACACAATTATTTTACTCCAAAATGAGTTTATAAAACCATGACAATGAACGAAGAACTTTGTGAATTCTTCCATACCACGTTTAACCCATTGTGCTAACATTAAAACACAATAAAAACTATTATAATACAATTTTCAAACCAATTTTTTTTTCTCGAAATTAATAAATAAGCAAATAATAAATAAACAAATAGAAAAATAATAATAAAAAAGAAAAAAAAATCCATTTATTCCGTGAGATGATAACAACTTAGTTTAGTTCCTTGATCTTTATCCCACACAAATTTTGTAACATTTCTTTATACGTGTTCATTTTCCTTCTTTTCTTTATTTTCCCCTTAGCCTTGGCTCTCGTATCCGGTACTCCTACAAAGGTTACAAAACAGAAATGACTTTTTCCTTAAGGAAAACAACACAAGCTGGTCATTCTCATCACCTTTGTCTTTACTGTAATTGCTGGCACGGACACAAGCAATTTGAGAGAGAAAAAAGGAATAAAACGTACTTGAGTTTTATTAGTTTACTATACAAATGCAGCAAAAAAGCAAGAATTCAGTTTACCGTAAATATTTAAAAGAAAAGGTGGAAAAATGCATTTCCTAAGAGGTTAGTTAACTTCTGTTAAACTCAATAACCCTAAAGTTAATAAGTTTAAAATTTAAATTTGCAAGTATGCAATGTATTTTGTTGAGTCACTGGCGCAATATGAAAAAAAATATTAAAAGTCTAAAATTCCAGACAGACAATATTTTTTTACTGCAATAAAATAAAAAATCTCGAATTTGAAACTCCAGACAAACCAAAACAATTGCGACTATGTGGAATTTCACTTTACAAATTACAAATAATGATGTAAAGTTCGAAATCTTTCAAAATCCCACTAATTTTGTTGAGTAACAAAAATGTTTGTCTAGAATTCAAAACTTGAATTTAGAGTCGTTTTCTCGCAAAATAAAAATAATTTACATAATAATATTTACCAAATTCAAAAATAAGAACATAAACGTGCTGTTGCGCGGTCAACATAAAACTTTTAATTTGAAAACTGGTTAGACATTTGATAACAGGTTGCGAATTTCTCTTTCTGTCAACATCATTGAATTTCAAAACACATCAACAGTATCAAGTCCCTGCAAATTAACAACGCAAACCAGTACAAAACGAGTCATTTTCACGTGTAAATATTTGCAAAATAAACAGGAAACTCCTCTCCAAATTAATACTCCTCTTCAAGTTCATTGTCCCTTAGTAGTTCCCTTATTTGACTATACTGTCCAACACTAATTAACAGTAACTCATACTGTAAACAATCGCCCATCCTCTATTTTATAAAAGAAAAGAAAAGTATTTCCTTATTACTAAGAAGTAAGAATGACTGATGACACCAAAACATTATTCAGAAGTGAGACAAATGTCTGAATATTTGAATGACATCACGTCATTAATCTCCCAAAATTACAATGCACTTTTTACCAATCGTATTAATTTTAAGTTCAAATCACAAAAAAAATTGAAGTTGAAATTGATATCCAACTTTGAAGAAAAAAAAATCCTTTTAAAATTACTTCAAATTGTATCTCATTAACCTTAACATCATTTTTATTTTTATTTATTTGTTTATCACGCACTACCACGTGCATTAACTCTTTCCTCATACAATAAAAAATAATTTCCAAACCAAAAAAAAAATAATTTATAAACTTTCTATTCTGTACCATGAATAAAAATTACAATTTGTCACGACATGTAATCTTCCGGTAAACATTTCAAGGCTTTTCTAAATGTTTATATATTTCCTCTCTCAGTCCTCAAAACTAAACAGCAATTACAACGACGGTAACATAAAAGACTCTCAACTAAAATATACTTATCCTGTGCTAAAAAAAAGACAATAAACGGGAATTTAATATCATACTAAACTTCCTGTCAGTTATAAACGACTAAAATAATCAAACCGAAAACCCAAATAAAATTTTTCTCAAATTCCACTTGACATCCTCCTCCCAAAGCTCTAAAAATCCTTTTATAAATGTAAGAATAATTACAGCTAATTAACTCTCTTCAGTTTTTCACAATCATAAATTTGTCTCAACATAATTTAGCATATTAATTTTATCACTAATTAACTCAAATCTTCTCCTGCATGTCAGCAAAATACCCTACTTTGCATCAAATTACATCATCATGTTGAAATATCGCTTCGTAGCGGAGAGAATGTAATCTTATTCAAGGTTAGCGTCGAAAGGATTTCAACCCACACAAAAAAATCAAATAATAAAAAATTAGACAAAACTTTCAACCCTAAATTGCTTCTCTCATCACTGTTGACTAGCCGTGCGTGATTCTCCCTCTCGTGACAAAACAGTGACCGAAACCGAACTCAAGCGCGCCTTTCTCCAATTCATCGATTCAATTTCAAGCGCTTGCACAACAGCACAATACCTCAAATATTGGACAAATCGATCGAAAAATATATTGAAGAAGATATTGGGATTTTGACAAATAAAGAATAAATCTAATGAAATGATGCAAATTGGTGAAATCTGAAAATCGAATTTCTTCCTAGGAATAGCTGCAACCAGAGCATGATGTTGTTCACGCCAAAATGAATCACACGTTTATAATATCATTACACTCCATCAATCATGTAGAGAAAGTGAGGAAAAGAATGAAAGAAAACAAAAAAGATGATTGAATCAATTCGTAGTTTTTCTACGCTCGTATAATACCCACCTGGTGAGTCAAATGACATAAAAAGGCTTGAATCGAATAAAGGATAAGACAATCCTTGACCACAAGGCTAAAAGGCGGGGTGCTTCAAGGTTTTTTGTAGGTGGCGCTTTTGGTCTGATATGATTCGGGTTTGGGAAGATTCTCACCCAGAACAAATTGAAAATTACAAAGCAAAAATTTTTTTTCCTTCAAAAATATAAAAATTAAAATTAAACTGTGAAAAAAATGTTATTAGACGACGGTTAACGTTCTCGTGCGGCAAAAGAGCATGTGTTGCGACAAAAAATCACACAATAAACGTTTATGTTTTGAAATGAACAAATAATAGCAGACTTTTGTTTTAGTTTCTAACTTCCTGTTACAAGGTCAGTATGTTTATCCTTTCAGCCTTGAGTCTATCAAACCATGTCCACTTATTAGATCTCGATTGCTCGATTTCAGGATCACAAAACTCCTGCTCATCCATTCCAAACGCCTGACATCACCCATTCCCATTTACAGACGAAGATGCCATTTAATCTTAATCATAATATTTATATACAATTTCCATATACATAAACAAAACTGATTGCGAAGAATTGAAACATCATCCCTAAATCCGACCTCCTCTTTAGCCTAAAAACATACATGCTTCTAGAACGTAAATATTAAGCACAGCTTCTTCTGCGCGCATAAATTAGTCCACACACATCCCGTTCCACTTCTCGGACCTGCGCAACTGACCGCACTCGACAACACAACACAACACCCCACTCCGTCTTTACCCTTCAAACACAACCGAAAAAACTCTTTTTATTCAATTACTGACAACATTTTGATTAATAGAAGTTCATCTGCCATTGTTAAACAATAACCAGTAATTTCATTCCATGCTTCACTGCATTATTTCAAACCATCATGCACTGGTGTGCATTTAATGCATCAACGCTTCCCTTTTTTTATATTAATAATATAAAAAGGGGTAGAATCAGAATCAGAATCAGATAGCTTTATTCCCACAAAACTTGCACTTTTAAAACCATTTTTTCAGGTCAAAATTCAACCCTGAACTTCTGACCATTACGTCGCTGCTTGCAACTTAATCCTATCCTATTGGCAGCCAGAAGCATTCATAAATCCTACCTTCAAACCAAAATTCATTAAATGCCCTCCAGAAAGTTTGCATGGCTATTCACCTCAACCTTGAGAGCATTTCATCTTTTTCCCTTGTTTTTATCACATATTCAGCCCTAAGTGCTCAAAACTTTCTCTATACATGAACTTTTTTGCTATTAAACCTTATCCACGAACATTTCACATTTCCCTATACCTCATCCTTAAAAAATTTTAAAAAAAACATTCTTCGGAACAACCAATCACAGATTACCATGGAGACTGCATCCCAAGATAACTAGTTTTCCCAAACTGCCTTGACATTTATAAACCTTTGTGAAATACAAATAAAATTAAGACTTTATTTATAGTCCACCATAAAATAAAGCTGTTTGTTCACTTTTATAAGACTTGATAGCCCACTAGCACAAAAATGTCTCTCCATGTCCAGTTACTTTCAAGGATAATTTATTATGGAGTAACAAGTACTTAAATTTCTTTATCGTAGAAAGAAATGGAGTCAATTATAGTTTCGTTGAAGGGCTGGAATTATTATAGTTGAAATAATATTGTGAGAAAGAAAAATTCCTTAAATGCGGGATATAAAAAAATGAAATTTTGGCCTAGAGGAGAGACGTTACTCGTTTCTATAAATGAAAGGGTGAGAATGTTGAGATTTTTTTTTGTTTGTTTTAAATTGAAGAAAAATTTTTTTCTTTACTGTTTTGAGAAAGGTTTCTAATGATCAAAGTTGAGTGTTTAAAAGTGATCAAAGGCAGGTAGAAAAACCAGATGTCCTGTTATGCCCACTATGACATTACAGTTCGTGACACCATCTGGCCCAACACACTGCCGACACCATTCCAACACCTGACCGGAGCAGGTGAGGCTGATAAATAGGAAAAGGGGGAAGGGAGGTTAGTTGAAGTCAATTTTGCCAAACAAGATCATCCCTTGAAGCCAAATTTGAAGTTATAATGGATGAAATAAATAAAAAATTCGAATTAAAAAAAAAATATAATTTTTTCTTCAAATTATTTTTTTACAAGAAAATGAAAATGAAATGTGAATTGTTAAGGAGTTTAAAAACTCTTTAATCCCTTGAAAAAAGCCATTTACGTAATAAAATGATGTGAATAAATCATAAAAAATTTCTATGCTCTTCCTTAAAACTTACAAAACATAAACTTCAACATTTCCTACATCACTTTCTCATCACATTTTCGCAAAATCTGACCTCATTTTATGTTTCATGCCTTATTTACAAATTATCCCAATTTTCAACAGTTCTCAAGAAAAGTGAAAATCACGAATCCTTTAAGTTTTACATTTTTTTTAAATTTAGATTACGATAATTAATGTTTCCACACTCAAAATGACCCTTTACTTCGTCGTAGTCAAGTCCTGGCCTGACCTGCTGCTGGGGTTGCCTTCGGGAAATGTTAGCAAAAATACCTGAAATTTTACTGCAAAACTCGTCTTCAATCCTTTCCTACTACCACTTGAGGTCAACAAGCAGTTAAACAATTTTCTTTTTATTTCAACACAAAAACAATTTATTAAGCATCGTCCTATTTTTCTTTTTTCATGCAGGAAGCAAAATAAATCACATCACTCAGTATTTCGAGAATAAAACGATAAATAACTCACGGAAAAAAATCTAGAAATCTTTTCCACTCCATAAAATATGCTTAAGACTCTAATAAACTAAAAAAAACTCCAGTAAATATATTCATGTGGGTGTGATTTGCTGTTTAACATGTCACTCCTTGACTACCACACCCAATTGCTTCTGTCAAAAAACAAAAACGGACATTTTAAAGATTTTTTTTTTAAAAAAAGTTTATTTTAAAAACTATTTTTAATTTTTAAAATATTTTTTAGGTTTTGAGGTATTCAGTGAAAGTAACTTTCTCACAAGTTAAACCCCACAGGTGTCAATTACTGGCTTCACACTTGACTGCTTTTCTACTCTGTTATGACTTAACCGCTTTCCCCTGTTTTCACAACACATTTCCTCTGAAACTATGTTTTAGCGCTATAAATTAGACAAAATCTACTCTATTGCGTTCTTAAAATGCCCCAGTCTCATCCCTTTAACTAACTGATCAATGTTGGCATGGCAACAAACTGTGCTCCTACACCTCATCCTACACATTCAAAAATTTCAAGGTCACGGCTGAATTCAAATTTAAAAAACGGTCTAAATACATTCACATTATTCTGTTTATACAAATGAATAGAAATAATTTGAAATTTAGGACTAGGTGTAAGGTTTCATTTAAATATTTACATTTCACATTCCGTATTGTGTAGATTTAGATAGACAGAATTTAAAAAAGAAAAAAATTTAAATGGAAAAATAAAACTGAAATCGTGTATTATGAAATATATCTTTTTATATCATCATTAAACAAGTATATTTGTCATTATTATTACCATCGATAAACACACGATTAGGAAATAAATGACAAAATCACTTATGAAACATGACAATATAAACGTAATAATTTTATGAACACAAATACACGTGATTTAGGCTACCAAGTTTGATTCATTAACTTCTATGTTGATAAATTAGTCATACTTTCATCGCTGATAATATCAGGATAGAATCGTAGGAAGTGTTTAACGATGATGATTCACATCTCGTGTATGTTGGTAAATAAAAGTATTTCAATCACTTCAC
Source organism: Strigamia maritima (assembly GCA_000239455.1). Taxonomy (NCBI): domain Eukaryota; kingdom Metazoa; phylum Arthropoda; class Chilopoda; order Geophilomorpha; family Linotaeniidae; genus Strigamia; species Strigamia maritima. The sequence continues at coordinate 522,762 of JH431850.1, read as the reverse complement.
TTGATAAATTAACACCGTTTGAAATTAAAATAAAACGTATCAAATGTCGTAGTATTGATTGGTTGCCATGCAGAAACCAAATATACCTTCCAACATTGATTACTCTAAATTTGTAAATATATTTGTAAGCACAAACCGTTATTTTTTTCAAATTTTGTTCCATAATTTATCAATAATCTGTTAAGAAATATCAATTTAAAGTTAAGAAATCAAACACTTAAATTAAGCAACACCAGTTTTTCACGTAATAAACGGGTTGTTAATACACTGAATTGATGTTTTCTCGTAACACTTACCAGGTACCGAAACCGATTTGGTGTTAGGATGAATAATTCCGTCTTTATGAATAAAAATTTGGCCCAAATCGTTCAAAACAAAACAGGCGTGTTGATCCTTCTCCCATTCCTTCTGCAAACACTTCGCACATTGGTAACAGACGGCCCAGGCTTGCTCTTCATTTATCGGTGTATTAAACGACGACAGGATAGCATGCAGCGATAGACATGAATTATCATCCAAAACACAGCGCGGTGTGGACGAGCTCGAATGTTCCGCCATGTTACGTTGGAATAAATAACGTTTTCACATTTCCGAGATATATTGCCTACATTATTTTAAAAAATTAATCGGTGACACAATAATTAATTCCGATCTGGTTATCAGCAATTGATGATGAGAGCTGTAAATATTAGCTCAACCATTCAAAGTCGTTTTGATCTTCTCCCATGTCAAGCGCCCTCGAAGCGCTGCGGTTAGAGTTGCAGACGAGCGGCAAAGCTTAACTCCCAACATGCAATATTCTACTCTTAAACCGGATTCTGCAAACTGCCCTCTATGAAGAACAGAAAATAAACAGTTTTTTTTGCGAGTTTATATTTTTGTCACGTGTAAAATCCCAATATGGTTACTTTTTTTCTTTGAGAAAATAGATTTACACGCGGTTTGAAAAAAGACTAGAGATGTCGCACTTTATATGAATTTTATATGTTGATTCTGCTGCTAAAGTACAGAAAAATAAATTCTATAAAAATGTATTGATAAATAGCTTCACAACCTCAGATATTTTTTTTTTTTAAATCACATGATAAATAATGATTTTCCATATGGTTTACATTGGTGTAGAGGATTAAATAAATAAAATTGGCACCAAAAAACCAATTCAATACAAAGCAACTGAAAAGTGATTAATTGATTAGAAAATAATTTTAAAAAATCCATTTGATTGGAATGCAATAGGCTATAGGCAATAGGTATGTTTAGTTTCAATTAATTTGTTTGAAGATTTTTTTTCCTTTACATTATTTACAAAGTTGTATCGACTAAGATTTAATAGCTATTAAAATAACAATGAGTAATGTCGTAACTACTGCTAAAATAATTATACACATCATTTTTCTATTCTTCTTTTGATGAATTTCTGCTTTTTGAAGCTGCTGTAATCCTTCGTGTACTTGTGTTTGAGAATTCTCCAAATTGTAATCGATTCTGTCTATTACAGCACCCTTTAGATAAAAAAAAACAAATGATAAATATTTAACAAAAATATATATTTAAAAAAAAACTCTTACCTGTTCGACCACCAGTTGTGAAAGATCCTTAAATATTTGATTTAAGTCTGCTATAGATCGAACGACACTTTGTACTTCACGTTCTCGGTGTTGAACCATCTCGGTGTTTTCTTCCAGATACATCAGTTGCTCTTTTGTAAATTCCTGACATGAAACAAAAATGTTAATATCATTAAATTATAAAAAAATCAAGATTTGTAATATTTCTACCGCATTCGATGGCATTATAAGAGCCATTTTTTACGCGGATAAGTTGTTTATTCCGACTGCCACTGACGCACAACTAACCCACACTACTCGCGCAGCTGCATATAACTACCAAAAAATTGCGATAATTATTAGCACATGATCACATCTGCAGCAGTTGAAACATCTTCACAAGTTTAAAAAATAAAATTAAATAAAGAAAAATGTCGGTATATATTTTTTTCAGTGCCAATTAGTGTAAAACCCAAAATTAACAGGTTAGTTTTAATATTAATGAATAATTTACTCGGTTTTAGCATACAAACACTTGGGAATTAAAAAATTGAACATTGAACCTCATAAAGTGATGGAAGGTCATAATTTTACCCAATTTTTTATATCAAATTGAAATAAAAAATGAAATAATTAAATCATCGTACTGCTGAATTATAAGTCGATGTACAAGTTTACAAAAAAACAACAAATTTTCTATAATAAATATTCTCATGTCATCTCAAATTTCATCCTAAAAGTAAACAATTATTTAATCAGTATTCAACTCACTCTTGTGTACATTTCATCCATTTCCATTTGGTCGTGATCACCAGTTGCAAAGCCGTTTCCAATAGCATTGTCAAAGTATTGTTGAGACCTTTCCTCTCTCATTCTAATTTCTTAAACAAAAATAAAACAAAATAAGAAATTGTTCAGAAGAAATCCAAATCAAACATTTAATTTAGTTTGCTACTATAACTCAACTCACTTATAAGATAATTGGATTGAGATTGACGGAAAGAAATTGACAGCTCTTGTAGTGTAGCCACAAGAGACTGAACAACGTTATGGCTTAAACGCTGCTCTTGAAATCTCGAACCGTAACTTTTATTTCTAATCTGCTGCACAAGACGATGGCAATACGAAAACATTTGTGTAACGTCCTGAGTCATCATTTCGATCGCTTGTTCGTCATCTGTGTTATCATCCAACGTGGGACGGTGTAAATGCTTGTCGTGCATATTTGATAATTCCTTCACTGAAATAACATTATATCAATTTTAAAAAAGTCTTAAATAGAATGACTAAAATGTATTTACTCATCTGCTTGATTCTTGTTATTTGATACTGAACCTCTTCTAATCCATCAACCCTAAAAAAATAATTAAAAATATTCATGAGCACGAATGCAATCATAAAATCACATCTCACCATTCAGGTGGTAATCTATTGTCCCTTCCATAACTTAATCCTATTTCCGGATCTGACTGCACTAAAGCCATTTTATCGTCCATGGACTTTAAAATTAAAATGTAAACATAATTATTGAATAGTTAATAATTCATTTCCTGTATAACCCATAGACATATAAGTCTACGGTATATCCCACAAACCTGTTCAGAATATATGTGACGGCTGTGCATAGCATTGTTTCTCATTAAAATAAAAACTTCTGTCAAACTTCTGGTTGTCATTTTTGGTCTAATTTGAATTCTGTGATGTTACAAAATTAAAAGAGGATACTAAAATCAAAGCTTGAGGCATCACAACATTAAATCTATCCTCTATAAGAGAAGTTCTCACTACTTGGCTTTGCAGGTGGCACCACCTATTCAGATGTGCGTGGTTTCTGTGCTTATTCCGGTTTGGATAAATAGCGTCTAGGAGCAGACATGTACCTCGTTGATACTGTAAGAGCGTTATTTTTTTTACAGTTTTTCTGTCATGTTGGAGGAAAATCTCTTCCCACCGTTGTTTATGTCATGGTGGATTGCCGATTGACACAATTTTCTCTAATTAAAGAAATTAGGGTTTGACTCTCATGCGACATTGATGTAGGTATTATTTGAATGCTCGATTAAATACATATAAATAAAAAATAATTCATCCATTACATTATTATTTTATTTGCCTTGCATACCGGTATTAACTTGCGTTTTTATGTCTTCTAGCGCAATCCCCCATAGCATATATATGCACGACGTTTTAAGATAAAAAAAGATGTTGAAGGGCATCTATCAAGATCGATTGCACTGCAAGGCGCAATAGATCTTTATTTTTCTTTTTTCTGATGGCTTTATTTTTGGTTTGGGTGTTTATCTACTTTTGGCTAAAACTTAAATAAGAAAATTATGTAAAAAATACGCCCCAATCGTTCAATTATTTTAATTATAATCTATTAAAGCAATAAATTTTTAATGTAGATTGTATAGTAATAGTAATAAAACTCAATTGGTGTCACTCTTAAAACTAGAATAGAATTAACTTATCTCAATTTGCTATTAATTTTTATTGTGCCAATGAAATAGCGTGGGTTTAATCATATTTTAGCTCTCATTTACGACAAAAGAGTCAGAGGATCAGGAGGAAACGCCAAGCTGATGTAGGAAAGAGAAATTTTAAAGGTAAAGAATAATTTATCAATTGTATAAAGAACTTGTAGAATTATAATTATAAGTTATAGTCAACTACTAAATATAATTGCAAAATGCTCAAAATCAGAAATAATAAATTTATGCACGTAAAGTTTTATGAAATCTGATGCTGCAAGATTCCTGCATAACATTTATGTCTCAACATAACTTATATATTCACAGTTGAAGAAATGAATACAATTGCAGGCTCACCGCTTTGTAACGCGTTACAAGATGTCGAAGACAGATTACTCAAAATACTAAAAATCATAAATAAAAGATCAAATTTACTGAGCGATGCAACAAACACTAAAGAAATTCACTTGCAATCATCGCATTCATCTGTTTTCAAGAAAAAGCAAACTGTTGATACAATACGAAAAAAGAAAACATCGCCTGATGATTCCGTTTACACTTCAGAAATATCCAAGCGGCCAAAAACGCCAAAAAAGTATGCAGATGACAACCTGTCGCTTTCAACGATTCAAGAAAACAGCATTGCATCAAAATCTACTTCAACTCAAACTCAAAAAAGTGCATCATCTACAAGATTTAAGTCACAACAATCAGCACTGAAGTATAAAAAAGAAATACAAGCCACGACAACAAAAACTACGAGAGATAATATTGTACAAATACCATTGATTTTGGGTGATCCATATCCTGTTGATGTGATCAAACTACCAGCACTTGAAGACGTTAAATTTTTCAAATTTAAAATATTAAAACCACACCACGAAGCAATCAAAATTACAAAACACATTAAGCTGGATACATTTCTAGGTAAAAAAACATTAAAAAATTCGGAATTCCCGTGGAACCATGCTCTGATTTTGAATTGGCTTCACCTCACTTGGTGCTAGATATCCAGCGCTTGCAAAAACGGAAAACTTCTGCAAAACAATATCCTGAATCTACAAAAACTACTCCCCAGTTGTTCAAAGCTAAAGAAGGATTAAAATCAAAATTAACAACAGATGTGTCACGAGTACATTCGACTAAAATGTTGAAGTCATATGCAGAGCACAGAGACAAGATTGAACCAATCCAAGAAACAACAAGACTTATTGAAAAACCAAATGCAGCTGATTTGACCACAACTACAGAGTTGTCTAAACCACCAATTGAAAAACAAATCCGAGAACATCCTATAGAATATGTCTGCAATATAAAAGACTGGTTACGCGAACACACCGAACAACAGTTTACGAGTCATAGCAAAGGAAAGAAACCCAAAAAACGAAAACATTCTCAAGAAAAAAGAAGAGCATTCGATGTTGAACCGGAAATAGATATATTTGGCGCTAGAACCTCAGAACCTCCATCCCCTGATCTCGCATTTACTATTCAGCCACCTCCAGTCAAACAAATCAAGGTTGAGGATGAAGAGGATGAAATGGCTTTTGTAACTGCAGCAATAAATCCCGATTCAATCATTGGAGCTTTAGTTTTAGGCCATACGTTGAAATTGTACACACAAAAGAAATTAATTGTTTTGACTTCAGCCGAAGTGTCAACAAATTTCAGGTAAGTATATTTTTTTGTTAGTGAGCAGGATAAAAATTGAACAAATTATGCACCTGAAATGAGAAAATTAAAAAGTTTAAATTGGTTATACATCATCATGTGTTAAAGTACCTACCATAACATTACAATTTGCCTCCAAAATTGGAGCCAAAATCTGTGACCAAAAGTTCACTGATCTGTACAAAGAGCAAATCACGTTATCGGTTACGCTACACTTTTGCCACTTTCTCTTTTAAGTTAAAAATAATAATAATTTAATAATAATTATTAAATAAGATATAGATAACAATATTATACTATTTTTTTTTGTTATTTATTTCTCGATTTATTTCACAGTTCACGTCACGCTGTGTAACACATGTGTTTTATCACGTGACGTGGGCTTTAAGAGTTGGAAGTTTGAGTTGGAATATATTTAAGTTGTTTATTTAAAAATTATTTGTCATTCATGTATACAGTGGTAAAAAAAAAATGATTAGTATGTGACCATAATTCATGAAAGTCGGTTGTTGCTTCGGCGTTATCGTCCTGCTATCAGAAGAGGAGTCAAGGCCAAGTCCGGCGCCAAAGTAGTTTGCCAAATGGTTACCAAATAATTAATGCAAACATGACTCGGACACAGAAAGCATTCGTTACTCTTGCCTTCCGGGAAATAGATGGTCTTGGCTGCCTTATTTTAGGGCATTCACTCAGACAAAACACAGAAAATACACTAGTTGCGCTGACAACCAATGAATTAAGCCTGGAAATTAGGTGAGGAAAAAAGGTGGCGAGATAAAGCTGCGAGCAAACACTCGTAAACAGGATAACTTTCAATTATTTATTTAATTTTAAGTAAACAGTTAAAATATTAATGTTATTTTTAATTTAAAATTAAAAATATTTTTTATTTCATTCCACGTGTTACTATTACATTTTAATCAATCTTATCTTTTAAGAACATTCATTTTATTTTTTAAATGCAGAGATTTACTTTCAAACGTGTATGATGAAGTTATCGAAGTACCCCTCTTAAATGGAAGTGATTCTCGAATTAAAAGACCGGGATTATCGTCGTCTTTGACCAAAATTGAATGTTGGAATTTAACAAAATACTCGAAATGTGTATTTTTAGACTGTGACACAATGGTAACTGCTAAAACATTGTGTGGAATTGTATTTAATTATTTATGTTGGTTTTTAGGTTTTACAAAATTGTGACGAATTATTCGACATGGAAGAACTTTCAGCAGTTCCTGATATAGGTTGGCCAGACTGCTTTAATACGGGAGTTTTCGTTTATAGCCCCTCAAATTCAACTTACCAAGAATTGATTTCTCTAGCTGCTGACAAAGGGAGTTTTGATGGTGAGTTAAACAGATCAAGCTAAATTAGGAAATAGCAATCATATAATCATAACTTATAATCTTAACATTTACAGGTGGCGAACACGGTTTACTGAACTCGTATTTTGGTAAAGATTGGTTGGCCAATTTGAATAAAAGATTGTCTGTTGCATATAATGTAGTTGTGGGTTATATTTACACATATTCGCCGGCATTTAAAAAGTAAATTACCAGGTAACGTATTTTTTTGTTATTAATTCTTTTAAATTTAGATTTGGTGGTTCGACAAAAATAGCCCATTTTATTGGACATCCAAAACCGTGGATGGCACCGTGTAATTTCACTAACGAGAACTTGACTGCTCAAAATGTGGATTGTAATCAGAATCCATTTCTCCAATCTTGGTTGAATATTTTCCGAGATAAAATATACGGACAACTTCCGGAAGTATTTTAAAAAAAACTGTTTAATTTCCAACGCCTTATTTAATTTCTGCTTGAAATTACAGGTTTGTAAAGAACGTGCGGCAAATGGTCATATCGACACTGCATGGAATTTTCTAAAAGAATCGAAAAACCCAGACCATTGTCACAAAAAAAATGAGGTAAAAATTGAGGGTTTAAAATCCAACCGTTCCGTTCTTAAATTGTCATAACAGTACCTAATGATAAAAAAAAACAGCGTAGCATTAGCAAGCAGATTAGTGTTGGTGTGCCAAATCCTATTTAAAGATAAAAAGCAAAACATTTCTATTACTAGGTCTTCTATTTCCTCAACTATAAATTTAATTCAGAATACTTTTTAGGTACCACCGGAAGTTTTTCACGTCTCGGTCCCGGACGTTTTCACTCCACAATATCGGCAGCCTTTTCACGAACTTCAACCGATGCAATACTCTGATCAAATCAAGGCTGATTTTCGTTCTGATACTACCAGTCCTATTCGTTCTACTACTCAGGCTCAACGTCAAGCTGCATTTATAATGACATCACCCCTACCCGAGCCGTTTATACCGCCACAAAGAAATAGCGCAGGAGAATTCACATATTGGCCTAGAAAATCGCCTACACCTGAATCTTCAACATCGCAAGCTAGTAGTGGACGAGATGAATTGGGAGCAACTTCGTCATTAGCAGAAACTACGCCATCAGTTAGACCAAAGAAAACTGCATCTGATGTCAAGTCACGAAAACGATCGGATATGAAGCGCACGGAAACTTTATTCCAGGAGGATTCTAAACCACCAGGAAGAATGAAAGATTGGGAAGAAGGAAGAGCAGATTATATGGGAAGGGATAAATTCGAAAACATTCAAAAGAAATTGGATGTTTTATTCCAGGAAAGGAGTTTTGAAGATGAGAGCGAGTACGTGGAAATACGGAAACTTGATGACCGTGTACAATCAACGAAACGATCGACTACCGAACCTAAAAAACTGGACTCTCCCACGGATATCCCCGGCTATCAGGTAAATTAATATTCGAATATGATTATATTGTGTAATTTGCAACTTTTGATTGCAGATTAACGATTTTTCGGGAATGCACGATTGGGAGTCGGGCAGAATTGATTATACAGGTCGACACAGCTGTGATAACATTATAGCGCGATTGGATTTTCTCTTTTCTCAAGGACCTGACGTAGTGCCAAGAAAATAAATAACTTACTATTTCATTCTGTATAAAAATTTGAGCTAACATTGTTATTTTTTAAATAAATGACATTTATTTTGTTTCAACTTAAAATTTATCAACTAACTGCAATATCCGCTGCTGCTCAATTTCTCGTGACTCATCATCTTTAGCATTGCCAATGTTTCCTGCACATTCTGTAATTTTAAAAAGATATCATTAATACATGGATCGACACAGTGTCGTATAAATAATACCTCTCATTATGTTTCTTATAGTTTTAATTGAACCGCCGCGTAAGTTTAACATTTGAAGTACCCGTTGTTTTATCTAAAAACAAAATTATTTAAATATAAAAAACAGAAATTTTAAATTATTTTTAACTTACACTAGGTGGGACGGAAGCACAACACTCGAGCATAATGTAATCGATTAACTGAAGTGTAAACAATCCGGCATCTAATCTTTGTAAATAAAAGTCGTCTTCCATCGTGAAATCAATTTCTTCGCCCAATTTTTGTAAATTCTAAAATATAAAAAAAATTAAACACTAATTTCTTGAATAAAATATGTAAATCTTACCAATTTCTCCTTTTCAATTTGATTATCCATAACTTGTACTTTTTCCAAGTATTTGAAGTGAAGTTCCATCAATCTGTCGACTTTTTCATGGTCATTTTCAGTAAATTTGTTCATCAAACGCTGTCGTTGGTTTCCTTTACAATTTTTTAACATGGATGCCAGGATGGAACAAACATGTTCTACATCAATGGTCAATTAAAAACCAATTAATTTCAAAATAATCAATACTTTACCTTCATGATCTTCTGTAGAAAGACCTTTACGTTTCTGTTTTTGAGGAGTTTTCATGAAAAGTGGAAAAACAGTTCGAAGGCCTAGAATATCTACGAACTTATTACAATTATCTGCACCTTCTAGATTGCACATAGCATGGTCAAGTACTTTCAGTGCACCACTACGAGAAAGTTTTTTCTCTCTATAAACCAAATTTAAGATTAATACACATAAAATAAATAAATAATTATATATTATCGTCACCTAAGCATTAGATTCATGAGTTGTAATCCTTCCCCCTTTAGAAATCGCTCACGATTTGGCGTGTGCATCAAAGCCGAAGACAAAGAATTGAATAAATTTTCCATCATTTCATTTTCTTCACCTGTTGATGGGTCATGCCTCTTAAAAAACTAAAGAAATAAATGAAGTAAATAAATAATATAATAATTGTTAGGTTTAAATAACATACGGCCAACTGTTGAAGTAAAACATCAATTCCGTCAACTTCTCCCAACAACTGTCGATTTTCTTCGTGGCCTTGTAATAAAATGGACAAAATTTCACTCGCATACAACTTGTTGCTCTCAAATGGAATTTTAGCCTACAAATTACATTAATGAATTACTAGTTACTACAAACTTAAAAAATAAACTTTATAATCAAAATTACTTTTAAACGTTTCAATATCCATTGGAGTAAACCTTGTTGAGCAGCTTCAATGCAAATTTCTGGTTTAAATTCTACAATATTTTCTATTATGGCTAAATACAAAAAAAATTAAAACCTGTTGTAAATTTATTTTTTAAACTTATTATACCCAACGTGTTATGAATTCCCTCACTTTCTTCTTTCACTGATTCATCCAATCGATCAAGATTTTGAACCATTAACGCAATAATTTGTCCTTCAAGCTGAAATTTTTTTATTATTAATAACATAGAAAATTAAAAAATTAAAAATTCAATAATTAAATTACTAAAGAATCGATTAAAATGGCTGCTCCATCTTCACTTTCGTTCAAAGTGTCAACGTCTGTTAATTCTTGGATTAAATCAACGACTGCTATTGCAATATCTAAATCAAAAATACTATATCATTATAACTCAGTAATTTTTTTTAATACGCACCAGTATTTTCATGGGTTAATAAACCAAGAAAACTTTGTACCGCGCTCAGTTCAACAAGAATATGATATAAATCGGGTTGTGTTGCTACAACATGCATTTCTGTAATGGCGTCGTTCAATTCGACTTCAGATTCCATAAACCTTATAATAAAACAATTAGTCTTGAAAATAAAAATAAATGTGAATTTATATTTACTTTTCAGGAAGTTCTGGGAATTTAATTCTCAATTCTTGATTTTTTAAAACTTTCTTTTCGAAAGTCAAAATTAATTTTTTCAAAAAAATGTCATCCAAACGCTCAATCTGTAACAATAATATACGATTAAATACTTTTAAAATAGAAATAATTTCAACGGCTTTAACCTCTGGTTCAGCTTCGACCATTTTCAGAATTTGTTCCCTTTCTTCATTACTGATCCCAACATCATCGTCTTCATTATTCGTAGACGCATTTATAACTTTTACATCTTCCTCTCCTGCTGGATCTGGCACTTTGGCCAATCGTTTTGCCTTTTTTCGTAGTTCATCGTCAATTTCATCTTCTTCAGTTCGTCTTTTTGGGCCGCTGCTTGGCTAAAAATTAATCAAATTTACCATTAAGCAAAACTCAAAAACTTAAACTAGAATAAACTTACTTTGTATGCTAACAATTCCTCCACGTCCATCTTTTGAATTTAATGCTGGACGCAGAAAAACTAAACAGGATAAGTTTGTTGTTTTATTACAGAATCCCTGCGGGGCGCAGGATAAAGGGAGAAACGGCTGTACGTCTGTGCGAAATGAATGGTTGGGTTTATAGAAAACCTGATACATGCTGCACGGTGCGCACGGTGCAGCATATTTGGAAGAATCTAACTCGTAAAAACTATCGACGAGAGCGTACGCGCGGATTCGTTGAATTCGAATTTTTGGTCGAATCTCATTGGTCGGCGCACCTATTGTTTTGATTATTGAGCACCATGCAGAATACTTTTATCCACTTCGGAAACAATTAGCCGGCAGAGCGAGCCACTTCACCCCAATTCCAAAATGGCGATGGCGCGATGTTTCACGGGATTTCACAAGATTCCACAAGATTTTGCGAGAATTTCACGAGATTTTGCAAGATTTCACAAGATTTTATGAGATTTTGCGAGATTTCGCGAGATTTTACGGGATATGACAGGATTTACATTCGGTCAAGTATTTTGTTAAAATCCCGTGAATCTCGTAGAATCCCGTGAAATCTCGCGGAATCTCGCGAAATCTCGTAACATCTCGTAAAATCTCGTGAAATTTTGTGGAATTCTGTGAAATCTCGCGAAATCTCGTAGAATCCCATGAAATCCGGTAGAATCTTGCAAAATCTCGTGAAGTCCTTTGAGAAATATAGATATAGATTTGATGTTGTTGTAGTTTTTCTCGTTAGATTCTCTTCCCGAATACCACTCGCGCTACTGTCTTCACCCAAATATAACACTCTGTGTTGTATTTCGATTTTTTTTCAAAAGCCAAAATTTTCGAACTTTAAAAAAAAACGAATATAACACCCCTTCAAATATAACACCCGGGTGTTATATTTGAATAATAAAAAATAAATAAAACCAATTTAAGGGCAAAGGCTTAGAATTGCCATGCAATTATACCTTTGATGAACCTGTGAAACATGTGGCAGCATTGAAAAGTAAGTTGAAGATTTAAACATTTTACATTTTTAAAATTTGTATTTTATTTTAAAACCATAGCATGGTCCTTCTATCAAAGGACCATAACCATAGCATCCATCCAAAATACAGTAAATAAAAATAGATATATAAATAGTTATTGATCTAATAATTTAATTCCAAAATATTCGTCAATACTGACCAAGTTAATTGTTTCTGTGGAGTTAGAATCAGTTTTATGTATGCATATTAATATAACACCCGGGTGTTATAATTAGAAACATAAGTTTTTTTGAAAAAAAAAAGTTTTATGTCCGCACCCGAATATAACACCCGGGTGTTATAATCAAAATACAACACCCCCTGGGTGTTATATTCGAATAACTCCCCCGGGTGTTATATTCGGGTGAAGACGGTAGTGATTGTCGAAACAGCCTGCAACCATTCATTTTTTTTACTCTGTGACGATCCGACATTCGGGGAAATTACCAAGTGATAAATAATAACCACGAAATACCGACTAAATCACTAACAACTACGCGAGATTTGGAAGTGATAACTTCACGGGTGGAAATATACGGAAACTTGTAGGGAAATATAGAACATAACTTATCAAAACATAACAATATTACTTTATTAACAGAGCACTGACTAACAATTAATTATACAAATCTAAAGCCAGGAATAATAATCTATCGAACAGAAATATCATAATATAAATATGAGCGGATAGGTGTGGGAGATATCTGAATCTTGATTACTAAAGCTGACATTCCTGGTTTCACTGAGATGATTCTAGCACGAAATGGACGGAAGATCGATCCGACTAACGGTTGACTTTTTGGGCTGTATTCGTCACAAGGTTAGGGCCGACATTGCCGAGTGACAATGTGTCCCAGACGGATGACTATCGATACTCTGGCCACGTGACCAGAGTGTAGCTAACAAGACAATACGATAACATATATACAGTTGTGAGTGGGGTGTCGCGTGGGTCAAGTGACCCACTTGGCCTTCATCCGTATAGTCTGGCACTCCGCATCGCGACTAACACGTTATCCAACCCAAACTAGAGTGGTCACGATAACTGGCACGTCCAGATCAACAACTACTACTCTCCGATTTGTCACAACATCATGTCATCACTACTTTTGCATTCCCGGTACATAGACCTTCATAACATAAATCCTATGGCTCACTACGGTCTTTACGGTTGTTGCACCTGCTGGTTCGAGAGTCTTAAAAAGGCGTTCTGAAACCACGTCAATTTGGTAACTCTGAACATAATATCGATATATCTTTAAGGGTAATCTGGAAACAAATAAAGCTCTGCGAGCCCTTTTATAGTGGCCGCTCCCTTGGTGGTAAGCCGGTGTCCAATTGAACATCGGTATGACCCTTAGAGGCGGGCACTACAGGATTAACAGTGACATACACGAAGTTGGGCCAATCGGTACAACTTCCTGCCAGAGTCCAAGTGAACTCCGCTTGACCAGGGTCAAGGGTCACCTATACAAACCAGGAAATAGGTCGCAGGTGCGACTAATCCCCAAGCTATACATGAAAAGAGTAATTGTTGTAGGGAATTCCTTACAACACTTTCCCTAAATAATAATCACTTTTGCAAGTGATTTCCATCCAATATATAAATAATAATATTAAATATTATTATTTATCATAACTCAATAAATATACACTCTTTTATGAATTATTTACTGGTCAAACTGATGTTAGTTATTATTAAACCCAAAAGTGAGAATAATAAATAGCTGGAGTTTGAGTTTGGCGCTGACAAACTGTCGGCGCCATCTAGTGGCCGAATAATAAGTAGTTTCCAATTTTGGACCGTCACAACTCATTGGTAAAACCACTCGTGCATCTAAAAATTGCGACCAGAATAAACCACTCACGCCCTGCGGGCACTCGTGATTTATTCAGGTCGCAATTTTTGATGCACTCGTGATTTCTACCAAGTAAAAAAATTCATTGTTACAAGCTTATTTCGACAATCACACTAGCGCTTGTGGTATTACAACTGACAATCACACAAGGCTTGTGGTATTACAACTGAGAAAAAACTGTACAATTAAATTAATATTAATGGCAAGAGATGGCGGTAATTACTAATTGGTAATTTTATATTGGTAATTTTATATTCCAAATTCCAATCAATAAACATTATTCTCATAGCAACATGATACACAAATCATAATAAAACATTCATTCAAAAATGTTAAATTCTTCATTACCTTACGATGGTAAAGTAAGTAATTTTAGCAAAAAAAAAATGATGATCAATGGTATATCATTACTTTGGAGGTACCGTACTATTAAGTTTAATTTAAAAATTAATTCACTAGCCGCATTCAAATTTGTTTAGATGTCTTAACTTATTCAACTAACTGTCTGAAAATGACGATGTATGGTCAAAAACGTCACTTTAAGACGATTAAGGTGAATAAGTTAAATCATAATAGTAGAAAGTTTATTATACTATTCAATAGTAAAATTATCTAAATGAAGTTGAACGCGCCTAATATTGCATACATTTGGCAGATAATTAAAAACCATTTTTATTTCAGGCCATTGTTACAATTGCCGTAATTTTATTTTGCTTTTATTCTTACATTTGCTTTGAAAAAATTAACTTCCATTTAAATCACTTTCATGCACATCTTGGATTTCCTCATTCGCAAAATTTAATTGGCCAGTCATACTTAGAAGGACATGATGTAGAACAAAACTATAACTTGGCATTTTATTGGTTAAAGTATAAATATTAACTTTTAATTTCATTATTTGTGCTAGAAATTCTTGAATTTACACTATAGGAAAGCTTCTGAACAAGGACATCCACATGCCTCCTACAATCTAGCAATTGGTTACTTAAAGTGACATCATGATCACATTGACAAAAGGTAAGTCATATTGCACTAATATACGTTGAATACTTATTTTCGTCTTTTATTCTTCAGAAAAGCTTCCGAGTTAATTGAATATGCAGTTGCAAATGGCGTGAAGGATGGATTAGTCGAAACTTAAATTGACAATAATTGGAAAGAATCATATTTATTGCCCGTGTTTTCTACACTAACAAGTAAAACTATTTTAAAACATTTTTACCGCAACCACTACACAAGACATCAAAATGTAAACGGAAATTCATGAATTAATATACAAATGAAAGAATGAACGAACTTCTAAGAAATTTATTCTTCAAATATTAAAATATATGCAACATTAAAATTTGTTCTCAAAGGGCACTCTTAGATGTAATTTAAAACGAAAAACTAAAATAAGAATAAAACAAATTGATGCACCGAACTTAGCATTATTAAATTATTTAACGCCCTCAATACAATTAAATACTTATGCAAATACAAGAACTAATCTGCCCGGTGTTGTCTCCCCTGTGATATAAGACTCTCATATATTATTAAATAGAAAAAAAAAAAAAATGGTAATATTTAACCTTCCTCGTCCTCTCCTAAATCTTTCACCGATGCTTAAAACCTGCAGTTTTTGCGTTAATCTTAGTATTACAACTCATGACAGTTTTGCTCGTTTTCTGGCAATTGCATCTTCCACTGCTTTCAATTGTTTCAAAAGCTCCTCTCGCCTCGAAACTGTATTCTTTTTCAAACTAGCTGCAACATTTGCTTTGTTGCCTACTGTTAGAGTTGGTGTAATCTTGAAAAGAAAAAAACATAAATATTAGTCGACTTATAGAGAATTATTATTAAATATTTATTTAAATATACTTTGTGTGGAACAGGCATATTTTGTTTTGGCGGAGTAGGTGGTGTAGCAGGTCGTTTTTTGCCACTAATTGAAGTGGTTACAGTGTTTATTGTGGTCGAAATTCCACCGGTAGAAACTATAAGCATGGGTTGTTGCGGTTGCTTAATAATTAAATCTTCTGGTTCTGAATCGGGTGGGCTATCGTCCATATTTTTCTCACCAAAAGCTTTCAAGTCAGGTTTACTCAGTGCTAAAGCTTTTGCTTTCGAAGCTGACATCGGAATTTTCATGGAAAACTTTGATTCTAATAAAAAAAATATAACATTTAATGTGTTTATTTTTTCTTAAACAAAATTACCTTTTTCTTGTGCTGCAGGCTTTGCTTTCACAACATTTGTATTTTCTTTCTTCGGAATCACGGAAGACGCCTTGTCTGGTTGTTGCTGAAATATAGAGACGAGCAATTATAAAATGCTTATTAGCGTTAATTATTTTTTAAATTACCTTATTTAACAAAGTCAATTTTATTTGCGGTTTCAGACCACTTTGTTTTAAAGGATCTTTCGAACCACGAGTCGAACTCACTGCAGATTTTACCCGAGAATCAAATGGTTGACCCGTTTTTCGCTCGTGCTCATTTGCACTTCGATCTTCCGAATACTTTTTGGATACATTTCTGCTTTTGGCCTTTGTTTTATCTTTAATTTTAACCACCTTTTCTTCTGCAATTAAAAAATGAAATCAAAATGTTTGTTTTTAACCAAAAATTAGCAAAATTCTTACGTTTTTTATTCACACCATTTGCCTTTCGATCATAATCGGAAATGGAACTTACACTGGAACTACGTGAACTACTGTGCGAAGAAATACTACCCTTTGATGAATTTCTCGACCTAGATCTGTAAACAAAATCTAATTTGTAAGTATGAGTTTGAAAATCAACTTATTATTTATTACCTTGAAGTAGAGCTACCACTACTAGGACTTCGAGGCCGTTTGGATCTAGTGATTTGTAAGTTGTTGAAACATACAGCAATTTAAGTTTTTTTAAACATCTCACTTTGACGAAGCAGGAGGTACTGTTTGTTTGTCCGACGACTTTTTCTTTTTCTCTACAGAAATCTGCGGCATAAGAGGCGGAGGAGGCGAAGGTGCTTTCTTATCAACTAGGCGAGATGGTTTCGGAGGCGCTTGACTAAAAATTAAAAAAACGATTATTCTCAGCAAAAAAATTAGAATAGATGAATTTACGCAGGAAATTGGGCAGGTTTTTTCTTGGATGATGGCGTGATGTTCGAAGTAGAACCTGAATTCGGAGCGGTTGTACGATTTTTACGAGATTGTGATCGAGGTCGCAAACGGTTTTGATTAAAGGAGTGACTGCAAAAATAAATATAATTATAAAATAATCATTTTTTTAAAAATTCCGGTGGAATGCCCAAGCAATGGGGTTGTCCAAGTCCATCGTTTTTCTTATCTTGAAGACTGTAGGGATAACGGATAAACGCTACCTTGATTCGCTGGTAAATGAAGATGCTGACGATGATCGGCTATGTGAGGAATAAGATGAATGGGTTGACCTGAAACGTAAAAACTAAATTGTTCTAATTACGGGTCTAAATTTAATTGCAATGGAAAGGAAGAAAAAAATAGCGGCAAGAGGAACTCGGCTGAGGAATTGAAAATACAGTATATGCTGTGCGGTCCGGATAGCTGTATTGTCCGAACAAAATTCTGCGCCCGTCCCGGTCCGAACATAGGACAGTCCGTGTTAGTGGCACCTCTATGGACCGAATGCTCTGCGTACCAGACATATTTCTGGAAACCTTCCTATGTCCGGACCGCACAGCATACATGTACTGCATGGAAACGGGTTAAAGCTTATTGTAGCAAAAGCAAATGCATTTACCCAGATGTGCAAGATGAAGCAGATGACGCAGACGAATATGATTTACTTCTTCCTCCTCTTTTAGGCGAAGTTGACCTTTAAGTGATGTACAAAAATTCAATTTCACAATAAATTATAAAATATAACTATTTATACCGCCGCCATGGATCTTTCCATTCGTCATCACGACCTCGTGTATTTACTTGCACTTCAGCGAATCGGTTGTCCCTCCAATTGTGATCTTGCAAACGAGCCTTATCGAATTTATCACGTCGCGACCTGTCCTTGTCTTTATCCTTCTCCTACATGCAAGTAAAGTAAAGATATTTCGACCTTAAAAAATTGTTTCAACTTTTACCTTCCCTTCAGTTCTGTAATCATAATCATTTCTCAAATAACGAACTTCAAAATTTTCGTAATTTCCGCCTCGCCAATATTCCTGAGCTTGTCTGTCGAGTGGATCTGGATCATCGTAACTGAAATAAACAAAATAAATTTTTTTATATAAATTACCAAAAAAATAAAAGAAAAACTATTTTACCCGTAAGTAAACACAGGATCGGCTGTCTTTTTATACGGGCTTTTGCAATAAAAATCATTTTCCTTTTCAAATTCAGGAGAGCATTCCGAAGCACCTAAACTCAAATTCAAACGTTTTTCTTCAAAATCAGGTTCCATTTCCTTTCTACGATTAGCCTTTTTAAGTATTTCTTTGGCATGACGTAAACCTCGTTCCCAAGCGGATTCTACAGGTGGTGCATCATCAGCCGGTATTGGTGGAATCATAACATCCCTCTGCAAACATACATTACATTTAATTATTTTTTTCCTCATTACAATTTATTTATTTATTTAAATTTATTTATTTCATTTATTTCATTTATTTAATTAATTAAAATTTTTTACCCATCCAGAATGACCTCTACCAGGTGGCCCCGGCATCATTCCACCACCTATTCCTAAATTATTACTTGGAACTAATGGTTTAGATGAACTGAACATACTGTATTTATAAAAAAAAAATATTAGATTATTAGAATCTAATAGATAGTTAAATTCATTAAAATTACTTGTAATTTCCCCTGTCATTAACGCCTGGATGAATGAATCGACAAGCCGATCCCCAAGTACATTGTCCTTTATTAAAAAAACGACATATGGGCTTATTCGGAACCTTTCGAACCGATGTATCTTTAACTTCGCCCTCTTCGAGATCTTCATCCTAAAACACAATCATTATTTATTTATTTTTTTTGTAATTATTTTAAACCTACATCTTCAAGTTCACCATCGTCATCACCATCAATAAATTTTTCTTTAACCTAACAAATTAAAACAGTTTAAAACAAACTATTAAACGATAAGTTGACGTCTCAAACCTCTTCCCGTTCATTTCTCTTTATATTCTCTTTATCCACCGTCAGCTTTTCTTCCATTTCCGATTCATCTTTTCTTTCTTCATTAACCTCTTCTTCGAAATCCAATTCTGCTTCTTGATCTTCTACATTTTTGCTAATTTCTTTTTTAACACGTTCAACATTCTTTTTTGGTTCTACTTTTAGTTCAGCAGGTTTGGAAATCGATTCTGAAAAAGCATCCGAGATTTTTTCAAGCAACTTTTCATCATCTACTGCTTCGTTGTTTTTATCGTGAGTATTTTTAATATCATCCTGTGATTTATCAGTTTCTTTTTTTTCCACGTGCAATTCAGTTTCAACTTGCAATCGCAAATTATCTTCACCGGCGCCTTCGGTATTTTCACTCAACGGATTTGTTTCGTCATCGTCATATTTATCGCTGCTGTTCATAGATTTGCCATCAGGTGAGTGCAATATTTTATCGATGCTTCTTTCTTCGTCGCTTTCAATTTTGTCCATTAATGAATCTTGATTTTCGAATGTAATGGAAGTGTTTAATTTGGTTTCATCACGAGAATTTCCTTCAGAATTTTCATCTATTTTGTTGTCCTCCGATTCCGACGTTGCTGAGGAATTGTCCTCTTCGCCACTCTCATCGCAGCTCTCCTGAGTGATTTCGTCGGAATTTTCCAACACTTCTTCCCTATTTGCCTCCATGGATGTTCACCTAAACAAATGTATAAAAATGATATAACATAACGAATTGACATACAAATAAGATTACTTACTCGGCAAGCTTATTATACGCGAATAACAAAAGTAGAACTTGGCCAGGAAAATGTCGAGAAAAATCAATTAGGCCTATTCGGTATTTCACTTTTTCCCTGAAACAATATTAATTCTCGATTCTTATTCTTTCCTTGCAATTTCTTAACGAAATAGCAACTATTGAAAATTTAAATCGAAGTAAAATATTTTGAAAATCTAATTTAATAGTTAGTATGGGCATAAGTAAAAGAACAAATTTGGCCAACACCACAGCGCTTTACAGATGGCATTTGTTCTACGATTGGTTGGCTGGAGCTAACCTGGAACTGGAGTAAAAAAAAGAGATCCAGAAAGCCGGAAGTGCATGAAAAGTGTAGACTCGGTTTCAAAAACCGTGTTGCTTGACTTTTATTATGGTTATGGAGACAGCACCTATTTATATCAAATAAAAAACACAAAATTAGTACCCATAATATGTAATCATACTCGTTTTCGTAACCGCGCCATATAATTTTTATTTTTAACCTTTATTTTCAACTTACCATACCTAATACTTACGGTACTAATTATTGATTTTTGATTACGTAAATTACGTAAATTAAGCAGTCGTAGTAGATAAGACGCGGGATAAAATCGAGGTCAATTTGGTCTTGTTATCCTCCGACGCAACAGGTGCAGTACAATTAGTTTAACTCTCATAATTAATCAAGGTTAGTAGATTAGTTAATCAAAATAGTCTTACAGTAAAAGAAAGAAAGAATAAAATTATCTAAACAAATATAATTTTTTTTAAATGAAACTCACTTTTAATAAATGCCTGTTTGTTACTGCAAACATAATTTGTTACACTAATTTCTCACAAACATGGCACTTAAATAAAAAAAATTAAAGAAAACTCATTTTAGGAGAAGTCGTTTGTGATTAAATATCATCTGGCGTTCTGCATTTTTATTACAAAGATCAAAATTGTAACCAAACAAACTTGTTTTTTCTTTTCACCACTAGGTAGCAGTGGATCGCGGTTAGCAGCAACTTCACTTATTTATCGAAAAGCCATGATGGCATCAGCAGTATGTGTCACTGATGTTGAAAGAATGTCACAAATTGATGGTTGACTTGGTATTATAAGCACAGCATAACCGGAATTGCTCAGGATGATTAATGGACAGTATTGAATTAGGGAAAGTGCATTTAAATTTGATTTTCTTTAAAAAATGGAACAAAAGATCCATCCTGTAATAGAAAACATGAGTGCCATTCCAGCAGATGTACTCAATCCTTTTGTGCATAAAATAGAACTTAACACCTACGATAAATTTAAGGTAAAATAATGAAAAGTGAAAAATTCATATTTTTACGGGGTACCACATACTTTCTTATTATTTATTAAGAAAAATAAAACAGTTGCATAGGTTGTTATGAGTGTATAAAGATACCGTAAAACAAGCTAAATAACGTTTATTAGAAATGTCAAAGTGATGCAACACTTACAGCAACTTTCAAAACAAGTTTTTAAAATTGATTCAAATCTATTTCAACAGTTGATCAATCATTCATTCTCTTCTCGATTGAATCACAACTAAATAAGGAAAAAGAAAGTTTAAATCACGTTAAGTTCATTAAGTTTACCTATTTTGATAATCTTGATACGCATGTGATATTTATATTTTATCACATCATAAATAATTTTATATAATAGACATTTCCAGATTTAAATAACTAATTTTTTTATTTTTTATGATAACACTGTATATGATTGCATAATATGTATCACGTACATTTGGTTTTCTGCAACTGGTTTTTATTATTTATTTATTCGTAACAGGTGCTGTGAATGTCATGTGATTGTTCGCAACTGTGAAATGTAGTTTACAATTTTGATCTTTAATTTTACTTGGCTTCAGGCCAAAAGAGTTTCAGAAAACAGAATGGTGTTAAATGAGGAAATATTTAACACTAAATGGCATTAACTTTTCGTGCTGTAGAAGAAATTAAAAATAAAAATAATATTGTTTTTTTTCTCTCTAATTTTAATGATTTCTTTTCTTTTTAGGTTGCATTGATGACGGTCACTATTTTTCCAATTCGGTTTTTATTTGCTGCCATTTTTCTTGGTACTGCTTGGATTTTGGCATGTGTTGGGCTAAATGGTATGTCAGGTGGAGATTTGGATGGAAAACCCATTACAGGATGGAGAAGGTTTGTATAACAATTGTTTTAGATGCCAATATTATTCATTATAGGTTTTTGCAAATAATTTAACAGGGAAGTATTTCTTTGAGCTCTAATAGTCAACTGAGATTTGAATCATTCAAGTTATAATAATTAATTTTTTAAATTTTTCTTTTATTCGAGTACATTAATCATGAGGGCTTGGGTTGGGTGAGAATGGCGGTCACTGGTATCAAATTGCAGCTCTGTTATTGTCACATGATCTTATATCAGACAAATTACTGTCCTTGACAACAAAAAAAAAAACAAGAGAAAAAAAAAGTGAAATTTATAAGATTATTTATAAGTGATTATATATAAGTGATTAATTTTTATTACTCTATTATATCTGTTTCAGTGATCTAAAGAAGATTATATGTTTCTTTATGCGAGCATTATTTGTTGCTGGTGGGTTTAATTGGATAACTGTTAAAGGAAAACAAGCATCGCCTAAAGAGGCGCCTGTATTAGCATTAGCACCGCATTCCAGCTACTTTGATGCCTTACCTGTAATTTTTCTCGGCGCGCCTTCGGTTGTAGCTAAAGGAGAAATTGAACAAACTCCAGTTTTAGGAAGTAAGAATTGATAAATTTAAAAAATTATGGCTGTAGGAAAAGACTACATATAACATTTGTTTTGTGAAATGCAGAACTTATAAATTACACACAACCAGTTTATGTTTGGAGAGAAGACCCGAACTCAAGACAGAATACAATAAAAAATATTCAGAGGCGTGCTACTTCGGAAGATAATTGGCATCAAGTTGCTATTTTTCCTGAAGGAACCTGTACTAATAGAACTAGTCTTATACAATTTAAACCAGGTGAAATATTTTCGCTTAAATTTTATACATAAAATGTTGCAAATTTTGTTTTTAATTGTAGGAGCTTTTTATCCTGGAGTACCTGTTCAACCTGTGTGTATAAAATATCCTAATCGACTGGTAATATGTAAAAATTGAGTTTTTAAGTAAGTAATTGTTTATTAATTTACAATAGGATACAATAACGTGGACTTGGGAAGGTCCAGGTCCATGGAGATCTGTATGGCTCAGTCTGTGCCAGTTTCATAATTTTTTGGAAATAGAAGTATGATAAATTATTGAGTTTGTTAGTTGACATGTTGATAGTAGACATAATATTTTTTTAGTTTTTACCAGTTCATGTTCCAAGTCCGGAAGAAATAAAAGATCCAAAGTTATTTGCAGAAAATGTTCGGCAAAAAATGGCAGAGTAAAAAAAATAATTTATTTGTTTATTGGAATTTGTTTATTGGAATTATGTTTTGTTTATTTTTAGTGCTTTGGGTTTACAAGTTGCCGATTATTCCTACGATGACTGTCGGCTCATGAGTAAAGCCGCACAGAAAAATTTGCCTTATGAGCGAGGTTTAGTAGAGATCCAGAAACTCCGTAGTAAATTAGGGTAAAAAAATATAAATTGATTAAATTCAGTTTTATGAATGTAATTCTTAATTGTAATTATTTAAACTAGACTTGAATTACGGGGTGTTGAAGACGAGCTAAGCAAGTATGCAAAAATTGCAAGCGGAGCAGACGGTTTGGTCACAGTAGAAGATTTTGCCGCATATTTGGGTTTACCTGTGTCTGGACCTCTAAAAGAATTGTTTTTCCTTTATGATACGGTATGTTAAATATGTTCGGTTTTTTTTTCGATAATAATTCATGAATTTTATAGGAAGGAACTGGGAAAATTGATTTTAGACAATATTTAATTGGACTTTCAGTAATAGCGAAACCAGCAAACACTGAAGAGACCATTCAAATTGCTTTTAAGGTTTGAAACATTGTGAACCCATGATGTGTGGAATTTGTTTTTATCATTAAAATTAATTATTTTTTTTTACTTGCATATAGTTATTCGATCGGCATGGCAAAGGTCACATTAATAAAGAAGATTTAAACATGTTACTGAAACATGCGTTGAACATGACAACGCTCGAAACTGATAGACTTTTTAATCAAGTAGATGTGCATGGCAAAGGGTGCATTACATATGGTACTAAAAGTTTATTAAAATTTGAGTAAAGTATAATATAGTTTATATGATTATTAGATGAATTTCGGTCGTATGCACGGAAGAAACCAGAATATGCTAAAATATTTACATTAAATCGACTGAAATGGTTAAATAATGAAAAGAGGAATTTTGTCGTGTCTGACGATGGTGACAATAACAGTAAGCTTAAGAAAGAATGATACCAAGCAAATTCTACTCAACACTATGCACTCCTTTACACTGGTAATTGAATTGAGAATTGTAATACCTTATCGCAATACTGAATGTTCTGGCATGTACATAACTTGCATTTGCATTTTTTATCTGACTTAACCAGATTTACACAGTTAAACATGCAAACACATATTAAACCTGCTTCACCTGATTATTGCAGACCAAACTGCAAAGCAGCACTTTTGTTTTACATCATTGAGTACCTGTTAAATATGTTGTAGGAAATGGACATTGCGGATGTTGGCTGCTTACTATTGAAAAAACAAATTTTGAAAGAGAAATTAAGTTAACTTGCATCGAAACTTAAGATTTAGTGTTAAATTGATGTATTGGTGTGTGCAAATTGATCTGTTCTTCTAACTGCCTCTCTTTTTTATGATTAAGAAACACATTAGTTTACATTTTAACCAATATGCAGTGTATTTTTTTGAGATGGCTTCGCTTCGGACTTATTTTTAACATGTATATAACAACCATTTATTTTAATATTATTGTTTTGTTCTTTTTGTTGTGAATTAATCGCGGCATCTATTTTGTTCATATAAAACACATTTCTTAATTGGAGATATTGTATAACAAGTTAAATTATTGACAAATAATTTTATAATAGACAGTTTGCGCTTTCACGAACGTAATTTTTTTAATTACGAATGTTAGATAAATACGAGATTTTAAAAATTAATCTATATATACGAATGCACATGCGCAGTGTGCATCAAAATTCGCACATACGCACTGTTCTGCAATTTGAAGCGAGCGGGGCATCCATCTTGGTTTTCATCGGCTCGTTGTATTTTCGGTAGGTTTTTAGTCATCTAGGTTAGAAATTTGTTTGCAACAAACGATTTTTTATATAAACATGGCATTAGACCCTTAATTTACACATTTTCTACTGGAACATTGAGCGAAGCCGTGTTCCTCGTTTATTTGTTTATTTCGTTCTCGTTCGTGTGTGTTTGTGCAAGCGCAATCTGAAACGATGATTTTAATTACGAGACACGACATAATTAATAAAAATGAATTTATTTCATTTTTATTAATTTATTTCACGTTCGTAATAAAATCTCGTTCGTGAAAGCGCAAACTGTCTAATATATCTAATGAATAAGTGTGTAAATGTTTAATGAATGTATTATTATAAATGCCGTATAGGGGGATTATCTCATTGTGGGTAAGGGTATATAATGTTTCTATTACAAGATAAAGATTGCATAATTTTTTATCATGTAAACGACTCATCTTTAGGGTTGTATACAACATTCTCATCGTCTTTTTATATATTATAAAGAAAACTACAATGTATATCTCATCTTTTCATTGGAATAAAATACTTTTTTTGTTTCAATTTAATAGACGAGTTATAAAAAATAGAAAATACTTTATTTACAATAGTTATAGTTATCTACAGGTGCGATAGAGGATTTATTCAGTGCAGATAAATGTTATTTGCATTGTAAATATATTGAAAATAGCAGTTTTGGTAAAGGGCATGGAAGCTATCGAAAATTATGATTGGTGACGTGTTATTGCATTTATATTTATAGTAGAATTGAGTTGGGAAATAAGGGAGCAATGGAGCTGTCAAATTCATCAAACTTGTTCCTGAGATAACGTGTTCTCAACATTTTTTGAAGGCGCCGTTTGAATTGGTGGGAAAATACTTTGGAACTAGCGGTTGTAACTGGGACTAGTGTCCTTTCCAAAAGTTTGAAAAACTAAATAAAGAGATTCAAAATTATTTATAATTTACAGGTGCAATGTGTGTAGACTTACGTTTAGGTAAAAGATTAAGCAGCATCACCAAACAGAAACAGGTGGTTTAGAGTTAAGTAAATAAATAATGTTATTTTCAATCTTCTTCACTTGTTGTGGTCATGCTGCTTGAACTTGATGAAGAAGAATACGACGATTTATCATCCAGCAAATGCGATTGCTGTTCCATACAAGGGATGGCATCTTTAAAATTTGGTTTTCTAAGTTTTGCATTGGATCTATTGGGAAAAAAATTACCATTTTATATATAATTCAGGTCATATAATCGTTACAAAAACTCGTACTGTGACACTACGTCATCTTCTGAGAAAGTGCCCTGTTTTTTAAACTGTTCGGCGGCAGGACTAGGACTTTCCTCAGAACTCAAACTCCTGCAAAGCAGCGATAAAAATGGTTACATAATTCATAGGATTAAAAAAGTAAATGTTACTCACCTATTACTTTGATTTAAAATCTTTTTGCCCGCATGTTGATTATGATGTCCTTTTTCAAGTAGAAATTTTTTCCGGGGTCCTCGATTCGAAATCGCTGACTGCAGTGGGGAGGAGCTGGGTTTAGACGGCAACAAACATTTCTGCGCGGTAGGAGAAGATGAAGATTCACTAGACGAAGAACACCGTTCCGCTGCGTGACTAGTCCCTTTAGTTCTTCGTTTAGGAGAAATTCTCTTAACTGGTTTGCGGGGTTTTGTCGTTTCCGAGACTATTCGAAGTTTGTTTATGTCTATTGCTCGGTGGTCTTTCTCTTCGTCGACCTTGTCTTTTTCCAGAGGGCGGTTTAAGAGCATTTGCAGGAACTTCCGAACCAGGACCATCGGAATCGGTGAAATTCGGTGCCGCCACTGATAAATGATCGCCTCTTTCACTCACTGGACTTTCACTACGAGAGCTAACCGGACTTAATGTTCTTTCAAACGAAGGCCGCCTTAGATTTTGCCAGTAAATATCATTTTGATCCGGCTGCACAACAATAACTGGAGGAAAATTACCTTGCCCAAGCCCGGAATCTTTGACCGGCATATCGATTGCATCCGACACGTCACATGCTTTATCCGCATTTTGATCGAAACCAATTCCTTCATCTTCTGCAAATTCGTCAACAAGGTCATCGGTCGTTTCGCTACTGGATCTTTTTCTAGAAGGTGAGCTCATTCCCGATGGAGGTGAGACTTCCCTGCTAGAAGTCGATGGTGTGCGATCGACCAAAAAATTTGGGTTTCGCGGTTGATGAAATGCAGCTATGGGCGGACACAAAAATCCGGCTTTTGTGTACGGTTTAATGCCACCGCTCTGACGAGGCGTTAAGGGCTGTTCCATATCACTTTCTGACGGTGTGAATAACGGATTATTTGAACTACATCGGGAAGCTATGGGACTATTCATCGAGGAGTAACCAGAAGAACTTAAATTGGATAGAGATGTACACATGTAATCGTCTGTGGCTCCCATGAAAACATACGGACTCAAATATTGTGCACCTGAGGTGATTCTATTTGGACTATCGATGTCGGAGTCACACGGACTGATGTTACTGATGGTAATTATCGGTGGAACTACAGCGTGCGATGTCGGCTTATCCGAGCGGTTTGTCATAGCAGTCATGTGGCTTTCCGCTTGGATTAGTTTCGGAATTTGAAGTGGCGGTGGTTTCGATTTTAACCTCTTTGAGGCGAACATTTGTTGCGAAGAACTTCGAGGGTATTTCGGAGATTTAGATAAGGGGTAGTGGTGGAAAGGGATCCCAAATGGTGACTTGCCCGTAGCAGAAGAAGGAAGAAGGGCTGCGTCTACGGATAATCGGCGCGGGTAATTTTCCGGAATTCTCACCATAGAACCATCGAAAGATGTCTTGCGGAAAGGACGAACAGTATCGTGCATTGCAAAAATTGGGATTTGTAGTCGGTTTGCATTGCTCACTTCGTGTATTTCGTTCTTTTCAAACGCCTCGGCCAAATCGTCAATTGCGTGTAATTTATCCGTATCGTCTGTTTGTTTTAATAGAATGCTCGTTTCTAGTTCTACTGGCTTGTGAAGCAGGCTATCGTTCAATAGCGTTTTGGGGTTATTATCAGGTACAAGTGACTGTAAACATCGGAATACAGTCGAGTTCTTTGAATCATCTTCAGAGTGCTTTTGCACCTTCTCACCATCCAATTCCACCTCTTCGACATTTTTCCCATCGTCAACCATAACTTTGACCTCTTCCGGGGCGGAATCGTAGTCATTTGTAATGGTTGACTTGGCTAGCGAAGATACTGCCATCTTTGGAGGAATATCGGGCGGTGGTTGGTGGACAATAACTAGCGGATAAGACGACGAATCATCCTGAAATTGAATTCTTCTGACTGGCGACTCCGATGAAGACGAAGTGGATG
This sequence comes from Strigamia maritima, assembly GCA_000239455.1. Lineage (NCBI taxonomy): Eukaryota > Metazoa > Arthropoda > Chilopoda > Geophilomorpha > Linotaeniidae > Strigamia > Strigamia maritima. The sequence continues at coordinate 494,184 of JH431850.1, read as the reverse complement.
AAGATGTTGAAAAATTACGAACGTCCAGCGGTACATCATCACCCGACGTTGTTTCCTCACTATCCGAAATGATTGTCTGCGATATACTACTTGTGCTACCAAATGTTTCGTTTTCCGAGTTCTGATTAGCCAAAACTTCAGCGGCGTTTTCCACGCATTTTGCGAAGGAAACTTTCTTTTTAAGCACTTTGGTGTTTGCTTTAGTAGGTACAATTAAATTGCTGAAACTTGTTTCCTCTGTGCTGCTATTCATTAAAGTTTGTGCAGACTGAGTCAACTTATGAGCAGCCTACAAGAAAAAAATATGAAATGAAACATTAAACATTAGGTGCATTCAATTCCAAAGGGATAAACTGTTTATCTTGATTCTTTTGATTCTCGCTAGGCGGAAATGACGATTTTCACGTCATTCTCCAACAATCAGTTTACCCTAAACCACGTTGAAGGTTGTTTATGCTGCTGAAATCTTGTTTATGGCAGCATTTTTGGCAGCCATTTTGGATTCGAGATTGATCGAGGTGACACTCGATCGACTTTATTAAGAGATTTCAGTGCATTTTTATATATTTTATACTAAATTACAACACTTTTATTATACTTTAATGTATACTACTATTTTATAGTAACTTAAAATGTTAACTGAAAGGAGAAAACTACAACAATCCGAACATGGATTTTTGATTAAGAACTAGTTCCGATCAAGAAACTTGATCCTAGAATATTTAAGTTTGCAACTGCGCATGCACAGACTGAAACTTAATAACACGTTCAATGCTTAAAGCAGATTAAACTGATTCTCTATAATCAAATTTAATTATGCTTTTATAATCACTTTAGAATTGAACGCACCTACTATTTTTTAAAAAATGGAGATTAAGTACCGTACATTCATTTTCTGTTCACTCAATTGAATAAATTCTTCCAAACTCATCCGGCGGTGTAGTTTAGGCACAGGAGAAACAAGCGATTGTAAGATGTCTTTTGTAGCCTCTTCGGTACCACTCCCTCCTGGTCCTGATAAAATGGCATGGCTTCTCCGTCTCGGGGAGCCTTTTCTCAAAAGATCGTCAAATGAGAAGCTACGATTTTCTTGATATCGTCTGGATTTTGAATGTGGATCTAAATTTAACATGCTGTGTTTTCTACTTCGCCCCAATCTGCTTAGCAATGACCTCGAAGCCGGTTGTGGACTAGTTGCAAGTTGCTCAGACGATGTCAACTTGCTGAGTTTGTTAATTGATGAAGATCGGCCTCGCTGTTGGTCTAAAAGTAATTTTTTTAATTTATTAATATTTGATGCTGGATGTACTATTCAGCTTTCAAGCGTGCATTAAACAAGAAAGTTTAATTATTGCCCAATTCAGTTATTGCCAAAATTTCACACCAAAATGAGTGAGAATTATCAAAAGTGATTACATAGGAATAAGAAAGGTGTGATAAGCACATCAAACGTGAAGAAATATAGGAAATGTTTACAACTGCTGTATTAGTTTGCAATGACGATTCGGCAACACCAACTCTCGGACTTAAACACGCAAATCCTAAATAAAACAAAGTTTCTAGATTTTTTTTCATCATTATAAAATACGTTTCGTTTTCAACCTCTATTGTGCTACAATGACGGAAGATATAAAAAGTGCTGGGTGCTTACTCTGCTTACTGCGTTCTATTTCTTCAGTAAGAAATCGCTCGAATTTGTCTGCAAATTTTCTTTTGATGCACCAAATGCAACCTAAGACTAAAAGAACGATGGAAACTGTGATGAGACCCAACCAGAACGGTTCTTCCAACATTCGTCGACTTAAGGGCTTGTAGGGGATTTTAAAGACACGATGCTCACATCTAAGACCTAAGAATAAAATTAAAGTTACATTTATGAAAATTTTAAATTTCGTTATAAAATTTTAATTTTTAACCTTCCCACCATACGTAGCACGTGCATACAACTGTATTATTTACATCTGTACATTTTCCCCCGTCACCGCACGGTCTAGATGCGCAGACGCCAAGGTATTTTTCGCATAGTCGACCTCCGTACGATTCATTACACACACATCTGAAGTCATCATGTGTGAGGTTGCAAGTCCCGAAGATGCAAGGATTAAGATCACATTTTGTTAGATGACAAAATAAACCTAATATAATTACATTAAAAATTACGTTTCAAATAAATAAATTTATTCATTTACCCGTATGATATCCTTTGCACATGCATCTGGATGTTCCATTCGTTGAATTACAGATTCCATCATGAAGACATGGATTTGGATCACAAAATCCCAAAACATTTTCCACTTTATCAAGTGCTAGCGTTTTATTTACAAATTCAAAATCTAAAATAAAATTATCATTAGAGAAATTATAAATTTATTTTTTAAAATAAAATTTTACCTTTCGAGAGTGAGAAAGAAACATCGAAACCAATCATTTCAAGATTGAAAGTCAATTGCCGCACATATATTGTGTTAAAATACGATATAAAAGTGACTTGCTCACCTAAGGCATCATTTTGCATTGCGCAAAGATTTGTCGGTTTAGACAAAAGTCGGAAGGCATCTTCGATTTGAATAACACCTCTTGGACAAGAGGTGTAGAAATCACTGCTCGGGTTAAAAAGAACTTGAGAAATTTGGAGATGAATAATATAACCCAAAGGTGCAATTAATTTATTGGTCATAGATACGTTAGATGGCGTAGATAAGAGAAGATTTAATGCAGGAACAGTTCCGCTTTGATTTGTCTGTATGTAAATAATTCTAGTCGTTTCCAATTTCTCCACTATAAACATTCAAAATTAAAAAACAAAAAACCAATTTACTTGAAAATAAAAATAGATTTTATCAGCAAATTACCTATTTTAAAGAAAGCCAGATACCCTAAATGTGTTTCTGTAGAATCAGAATGAAAAAAAACTTTGATATAATCGCTAAATGAGAGAAATTTTAATGTCTCAATGTCATCAGTTTTGTTTCCACATAGTAAAATCTTTTCCAATGAATTTCGACCAAGCGTAAGTTCCAGGAAATCTGTTTGGCAAACTCCATTTGGGTTCATTGTCCCCACATCAAAATTAAGAAATTCTAACCACACCCGAGATCCAGGATTTGTAAATATTTCAGTGACGCAATCCAAATTGCTAATATAATTTGAAGGGTAATTCACGCTTTGTATTTTTCCAGCCAAAACATTGGTAAAACGTGACGGACACGATGAAACATCAACAGTAGTCCAAGAAACATCAAACCCAGTCCCAGTTATGGAATAATCAGTGTGGACAGACGCCACCAACTCATTTTTGTCACTTATAAAATCAAACCTAAGAAATAATAATAAAGCAAAATAATAAATCGTAATGTTGTCATTAAACGCTTTTACTTCATCAAATCCGTAGAATGCTGGCCGCAAACTCGTGTTTGCGGTTTTTCCGATCCACTGCGCAATTCCATGTAATCATAAAGGCAGTCTTCTTGCCACTCTAAATCGAGGTAATTAAATTGCAACAAAATCCGTGTTCCAATTGGCCCAATTACACGAATTGTATAATCTAAGTTGTTAGGATAATTAGCAGGATAATTAATAGAAGTTAAATTTCCTTTATGGCCATAAACCGTGCTGTTCATACTGGCTTCTAAAGCTGTACACAAGACATTTAATTTAAGTCACTCGAAAAAAAAATGTTTATCTTTAATGTGAAAACTTGTACCTATTTGATTTTTTTTACATATATAACCTCCACTCTGCTCGCAAGTTTGACTTTCCCAATATAATCCGCTGTACTTGAGCCTACCTCTGGAATCCTTTACAGATTTCCATTGAAAGGCCAAACAGCTTTCTTGCGCGAATTTGTTCTGATGTTTTAATCCTGGAATTGGTTCGTTTTTCTCTTTCATCCAATCCGGATACCAATCTAAAAATAATTCTCAAATGAAATCTGATCCGTGGTATTCTGTTTTCGTAAATTCTGTTGCACCATCTGCTTTAGGTTTTTAGTTCAAACCACAACACTCATTAAATGCCATAACAAATCTGAAAAGCGACATTAATCTCTTGTGAGCACAAAGAGTGGACATCAATTCGTGTCGTTACACATTATCGGAAAAATTTAAAGGATAGATTGGCATCCCATTAAAAGAATTTGCTGCCGCCATACAAGTTAATGATGTCAAGCAGTGAGCTTGTTCGTGACAACTTAGACAAGTGAAAGATTTAATAAAAGTTATAAAATTTTACCGATTTCGTATATTATTTAGAGAAAAGGGTTTTTTTTTTCTTTTATTTTTCACATTTCAATTTGTGTCATGTTACTCATGTACCAAACAAAAGTCTCGCTTCTAATTTATAAGCTAATTATACTTAATAATATATACTTAATAATTATTCCATATTTTTAACAAAAAAAAAATACTTTTGACATATGGCACGAATAATACACACGTCATATACAAAATAAAACAACTGCAAATGGATAGTTATACAAACAAGATTTATACTTCATTTTCTGTTAAAATAAATCAGTAAAATGGGCGGAAAACTTTGACAGTGATAAATCTGCTCACATTATAATTATTGACCTTTCTCTTCAAGATGATATAATTTCAATTTAATTTCAATCTGACGTTTTGCAATTTTGTCGCATTTAAAAATAAAGAACCTTATATATATTTCAAATCTAACCACTTACCTGAATAATTAAAAGGGGACGAGTCCACCCATTGCCAACCGCGATCATGATTGAGTTTCCGAAATCCTCCGAGCCAAAATAAAGTTCCCGAAGTATACGTCTCCATCTTTTTAATACGATCAATTATGAAATTTTGTTCTGCTTGCGATCCAACGCTGCTTAATTGGCCCTTAAAGTAAAAGCAAGTTCAAATTATGCAAAAGTGAACATAACCTTCAAAATAACGTCGATTTATTATGGTTACACAATTCATTAAATTTACCCCATGTCATCGCTTATTACCTGCATTTCTCTACAAATCTTGCGTGCTGTGTACCATGTGACTTCAGGGTAACTTATGAATAAGTAACACTTATTGCCGTAGGAATACAATCTTGGATCATCGCACACGTCATTGCCTTCGGAAATAAATCTTGATTAATTTGCTGGTAAAACGTAAGGATTTTGTAATTATATAATACAACTTTATATATAAATGAATAATTAAGTTGTAAGATTAAGCATTTAACTTTAATAAATATGTTAAAGTTGACCTGAAGACTTATAACATTGAAAGCTGATAATTTCCCTCGAGTGTAAGGGGAAAAAATAAGATTGCAGTAAAATTCAGTACGCTATGTAACAAGATTAAATTTTTTATTATGTAACAAACCTTGGTATAATGCAACTTCGGCACGAAACCCCACAAAACTATGAGAGTAATCCGATTTAAATAGCATTTGAAGAACATTTCCCGTTGAAATATATCGTAGCAGCTTCAAACGACTGTTCCAATTGCCGCAATAACGTCGAGTTAAACCTGATGGGCTACTTAGCTCAACGTAATCGTAATGACATCTATATTTTAAATAATAAAGTTAGTTAGTTATAATGTTATAGTTTTAGTTTCTAAAGTTAATAGACTCAAATTCTCGTGTCAAAAAATGTTAGCTACGGTATATCATGTGTCAAAAGTGCCAATAAAGGAATTTTTTAAAACGGATATTGAATACGACTTTAAATTGGCATTTCGATTAAACGCTTCAAAACTTTTCAGACGATTCAAATTATAAGATTATGTCAAACCAAACGTCAATTCTAGATTTCATTTTTTTTTTTTCACTCAGCGTTCATTTTTTTATTTTTTTTTTTAAATTTAATATTACGGTAGTTATGAATAAGCATTGAAAGATTCTTGTGAGAATCTTAATACTCACTGCATATCATCTTCTAAATTAAACGACATAAACGTTAGTATAATTTTCGAATTATGTGGAGCGTGAATCTTAGTGTAACATTCGATATTTTTCGGATATTGTTCTGGATAACCAGGACTTGATACAATTACACGACGATTCTCCAAGCTTAAAGTTACCGATTTGTTGCAGTCTGGTGGATAAGGATCAAGAACGACTACAAAATACAATAACTTTTTCTTAATTCTGTTAATTTTGATTATTTTTAAGTCCAATTACCTCCTGTTTTTAATTTTTCACAAAAATAAGGGTTGGCTACTCTGCAGTCTCTGTCATTCCAATAATAATGGTCAGCTAAACCAAGTCCTTTGGCAGCATATCGAAAATCTCTTCTGATTTCTACACAATCTTGATTAGCTAATCCGTCATCACTGGGCTGGGAATTGTAGAAATTGGAGTGAACCCATCCAGCAAACCAATCTGCAATTAAAGTTTGATATTATAAAGTCCCCCAATAGAACCAGAAGAACAGACCACGTAATGTAATCCTAAATTTATGTTACACAATTACTCTTGAAATTGGAAAACTTAACTAACTTAACTAACGTCGCGATAAATGAATGAGAATTGACAGAAAGACAGTCATCTCAGTTTCTTTTTTTTTCTTTAAATTTTCATTACATGTTTCAGTTAATTACGTATGATAAAGCACATTTGAAATTACAAAATTCCAAATTGACATAATTCCTTAACCAATATATATATATATATATATATATAATAGCTTAGCAGCGAGCTACGTTTAGTGTAAATAAGGCGCGCGCCACCTCAAAATTACATGTGGTTTGGTGGAGTATCATATCGGGGTTTTCGTTTCTGTGTTTGTTTGAGTTGTGACAATACGCAATACCAATGACAACCAACGCGCGCAGTGACAATATCAAACAATGACGCCCAAACCTCATTACAATGGCTCAACCATTGAAACATGTGGTTTGGTGGTGTTATCATAACGAAGTTTGACTGTCAATGCATATAAAGCTGACAAACAAGGGGAGCTCATGCCAGCAAGATTAGTCTTTAGGAACGTGTTGAAGCGAGCAAATGTTTGCAAGGAGGAAGGGGGAAACGGGAGAGACAAAAAACCGTCATTTTTGACGGGTTACTGCTAGTAAATAAATAAAAACCGCAGAACATTTCTTGCAACTTGCAACAATTAAAAAATGCGGCAGAAGATATGACTAAAAAAATTCCATTGCTTTAACGTTGGAAAAGACTCGGAGGCTGGGGCGCATTCAATTTCGAAGATACAATATCTGCATTAAATATTATTTTTAAAATAAATACATTCCGAGAAAGAATTACAAAACCACTTTAACCAACACAATAGACTGCCTGAAGTGAAATTAAATCAATCCAAAAAAGACATTTACCAGTGACAATCCTTTTAAACTGCTAACCTACTTAGTTTCGAAAAACTCATTTCATATACTCAGGGTTAAAGTCAAGGACGCATTAGTTCGCCCGCAAAACTTGAAGCCAAGTGCAGCTCCATAGTGAGCTTTAATAACACGTTACAGCTATGGTCTGCCTCAGCTGAGTTAAAGTTAAATCTTTTATTTTTGGCCCCGTTCCAGTGTTGTTTTGTGGCCAAGGTCTTCTATACCATCTTCACTTAAAGCAAAAAGCTTTGCAATACTTATGCTACGAGAAAAACTGCTTTGGTTGTTCAAAATTTCAGAAATATTAGCATTTCCCATATGATGTTTGAGAATAGAGATAAAGTATTTAGAATAAACTTACTAAATATTAAGTACCATGTTTACAAAAAAACTTTTAGCTAACATTGCTAACCAAAATGAGAACATGTTTTTGTGTAAATCCAGTTACCATGCTGTAGTCATGACAATTGACCTGAATTGTTTATTCATATCTTTCTGATCGCATAAAAAACTTAATTTAAAAACTTAAATAAAAAACAAAATTAACTTGGCATCACGCGATGAAACTTTAAGCTTTTGGTTTCTGCCATCAAAAGTTTAAATTCATCAGCTATGGTACTCTGCTTCTGGTGGACCCTATGGGAATACTGGCAGAAGTTCCACGAGTAAATAAACTGCGAAGCACTTTAAATTACTTCTGAAAACACTTGTGGAGTTCCATAACAATTGGAAAACTTTCCAAACATTAAATAAACATTTTGGAGCAACAGATCAATTACGTAATTAGTTTGTTACAAGCAGAAAAAACAGAAATATTATACTTCAACTCCGTATAAGTAACTAAAACCACTTTATGTGGCGAGATAATTAGTCTCTTTTGTTTACCAATATAATTTCTCCTAACAATAACATAACTTTCAATAGACTTTAAATGAAATGCGTGTAAACGGATAGAACCATCCGCTTTACTCTTACTTGGCATATAGACTAACGCTCGGTTTTTTCCCTCACTGAAAAACTTTATCGCTTTTGACGTGTTTAAATTTTCGCTTTTAGTCCCTGTGGCAAGCCAATAGAGACCTAAAATGAAATTGATCAACATTTTTTTCTGCTTGTGCTCACAATTTTTCCATTATTTAATTTATTCCTTTTCCGCCTTTGTAAAATTGAAATTTCAATTTTAGGAAGTTCCATCATTCACAAGTCAATAAAATTTTAAAGAGACTTAAAATATTCACTCTTATATATTCTCGCCTAACAACGTGTAAGGTATTATAAAAATTGACTTACATGTGAAACTAAATGGCCTACCGTCCGCCCACTCAAAACAATTTTCGTACGCCCGATCGTTACCGCCAATCCACACAGATGAGTCATTAGCATTTAAGAGGCTGAAATATAATTTTACAAAACTTTAAAAATGGTGTTCTCGTACAATTGAATTACCGTAATTTATTTTCTAAAACTATTTATTTGATTTTAATGCTTGCCGTAACGATTGAACTCGAGAGGGAGCTGCACTGAATAACCTTAAGTGATCTGTTTACTTCAGTACTAAAGTACTAATGTTAAAAATGTCTGTTGAGATTGTTAAAAAATCCACGTGTGATGAAAAATATCAATACACCTGTTTTTTGACCTGATATCAATTTGAACTCTTTTCGTCAAATATTTATTATCCTTCTATTATAACTATTTAATAAATAGAAATTTTTAATAACGCACTTTAATTATTTTTTTTATTATTTCGAAGCGGAACTTAACCGTACCTTGTTTCAGAATACATTAAAGGTGCACAGAATCGATCAAAAGGATTCTTCCACGTGTACAGGTAAGTGCAAGAACAAAATGTCTCGCACAATACTTTTCACTATTTAGGGTTATTTTATGCAGGCGTATAGTCACGAATTATTAGCAATTTTGCGATCAAATAAAATGTCAACAGGTGTCATTTGTCGCCATGGCAACTTAATTACAATATATATGCAGTACTAAAATGTTTTATTCTAGTTTTTATTGACGTTGATAGTCAATATAAAAATATATTTCTTTTCTAAAAATTTATATGTGTACATACCTGTGCTTGATCACTTCCTCTAGCAACAGTTGTACTTCGATGTTTCCTACTGAAGCCAAATTCCCGTTCTGTGCCACGCAAGCCTCCTGAGCCTCTTCCCAGGAAACGGGTTCGGTCTCTAACAGATAGCAATATTCGTCTCCAGAAATCCACCCGTACTCGCATTCTGTTAAAGATTGATTAACGTTTAACATATTATAAGTCACTTTCACATCGGCTTCAAGAGCGCCCAGAAGACGCAGTAGGAGTGTGTTAGCTGTAGTAATGTACGTTGCTTCTTTAATGCATTTAATCCACATGTTTTGCTCTTTGTCTCTTATCTCTAACACAGACGTTGTACAGTTACTCTCGGATATATCTCCACTCATCAATATTTCAGATGTATTGACACTGCGGTTATCACCCGATTTCAGTTTAACGTTTAACTGTATTCCATAACCATAGGGAAGGTGAATTGTTATTGTACAATTATGCACATTTGATGAAAAAAACACAAGACCACGTGAGTCACTTAGGATTTGATGGTCATCACATTCACTTTGTAGTCGCCTGTAGGAAATTAAGAACCCTTGATCCTCGATTCTGTCATCCGTGTGGAAATGAACAACAACATCTGCAGACACTGTGACCTCGGGTAAAGGTGATAGATGGCCGCAAACTTTGAGCAAAGAACGGTTGTCATCTTGACTTAATATTTGCAAAAAATCTAATGAGCAAACTCCAGCTTTGCCAGGAGCTTGCACCCTTAATATTCGCACTTGTAGCACTTCTTTCTGACCAGGAGGTACTGATATATAAATGTAACAGTCTAAATTAGGGTAATAAGGCCCCGGAAAATTCGGACTAGTTATTTGCCCTTGTAATGAAGTTATTGTCTTATTGCATCCTATAAGGAAGAAGGAATTTAATAATAAATTGCTTTTGTTGATGGCGGAATGAAATCTAATGAAATTTACCTTTTCTCTTGTCTAATGTATAATAAAGAAGATTGAAGCTGGAATTGTTTGACAGGTACTTTACTTGTATGGTCATTTGGTCACCAGTATAGCTATTTAATGACCAGTTGGACCCACAAAATCGCTGAATGGGTGAATCCAAGTTTAAAGCTAAAGCCAGATATGCATTATTGCACCTAGAAGCATCTCCAACGATGCTCAAATTGCGAATCTTAAGTAAAAAAATTGATAAAAATTTAAAAAATCATAAAATTTAATTATTCTTTTAATACTTGGAAAAAAATTTGCTCATGCTTTGGTCGTTGAAAAGTAATATCAACAAAAGGGCAGTGTTGTTTGAAGGTTGACGTCAGTATATCTTGAGTTAAAATGCCATAATGATCACTGAGTGTTGTGTAGCAACCTAGATATTTTTTAAACGAAAAATAATTTACCGATAAAAAAAACAATAATATTAAATAAATAACATAAAATAAAGGAAAAAATGTCAATTTCTGTAAGTTTGGCAGCTGAAGTTGAAAAGTAATCAATAAATGTGCTGCGGGATACAAAGCTCATAACGTAATCAAGACATTTCATGTAAAATATGAAAACCCATCAGAACTTTAAAAATAACAAATAAATGACAAGAACTAAGTAAACAAACTGTAGCCGGAAGTATATTACCTTTGCGTTTACATATTTCCGTTCTGGTTTGTGTCCAAACACCGCGACTTCTCACGCTAGCACTAGTAAAATAATTAAAAAGCAATTTTTATTCTATACATACCATAATGTAAGACTGAAAGATAATGGTTCTCTTTTTGATTAATATATATATTACTAGTTCCTCATTAGAGTGCATTGTTTACAAATTATTTTCGCTTAGTATCAATTGATCTATGTCGGTAGAATTAAAATGAAATATCATACCGTCTCTATTTTCATCAAGCGTAACGAGAGCTGGAAACTGCTTTTGATTTAATTAACTAAGAAAAATGTACTCCAACAATTCGTAATACACAACGCTCGTAAATCGTCTGTATTGATTTCTGCATTAAACTAATTCTGTTGCAAAAACCATCAACCTGCTCCTTTAATCACTTGGAAAATATGTACAGCAATCATTACTTACGTCAACTGCACACAGGTGCTGCGAATGGTGGTTTCCCCCAACCAGGTGAAGGTAGCTGTCACTATAGAATGAGCATCTATCATCTGCATGCCTATATTTTTGTTTGAGCCACAAAGCTGAGCTCCTGGCAATGGGTCAATAAACTTTCCAAATCCTCTCCCATTTACCTGGGATTGAATCACGTAACCATCAAACGTAATTTCACCGTTCACAGACGATAACCGAACTGTAAATGAGAAAATAACATATTTTTATCGAAATTTAATTTTTTAATAATGTTTCCAGTTTTAAGTTTCATGTCCATTTGTAAATATTCCTACGCCTCTAAGTTGTAATAAAATATTGATGGTGATGTATTGATTCTTTTGCCTCGGCTTGTAGATTTTTGATGTTGCACATTGCTTAGGAAAATTCAAAATAACCTTTTTCGAGAATGGTTGTTATAGCGGACAATAAATCCTTATAAAATTATGTCGCTATGACACCTATACTCAGCTATTCAAACTGTAAGCTTGCGCGTCGTTAGATAAGTACAAAGGTTAGCACAATGGCTGCTACTAAAAATAAAACTACGACATTTCAGCAGAAAAAGCAAATGACTTCCTGCCATAGAAAATAATAAAACGAAAATAACTGGTACTAAAGTTTTGTTAATCGGGAAAAAAATTGCTTGCATACTATTTATCATCATCATATCTATCTTCTATTAACAGTTTCATCCAGACTTCACCGGATAACGAATACAATACTTCCTTTCAACTAAAAAAGGTAAAACCTATGTTTTATATTTTATACTGCATCTATTGATCTTAGTATTCACGTTGTTTTCTAGAATTTTAACACTTAAATATTCGCAGAAAAGCCGTTTTTCTACTATTTAATCAGATCTGAAATGTAATCGATTCAAAATTGTTGGTCTTATTGTTGTTATGGAAACAAAGCACATTTAGGTACCGTATATAAATAAGAGGTTTCAAGATATTGATGAGAACTGTTGTTTCCTTTTCATTCTTGTAGCGATACAAATACAACCATGAACAGATGGGGCGAATCGTTTTTGTCTTTCTTTTTCACATGATTTTAACCTTGAGTTTGATTATCTGTGAATAAAGTAATTCTTTTCACAAAAGAAAAAAAAATCTTGGGAAGACAGATTTTCAATTTTTCTCAATGCTTCAGTGAGCGGATGTAATTTAAGAATAACACAAGTGAAACGATTTTCTAAAATTTCTGCTATTTTAATAGGTCAAATTGGATGGTTGATGAATATTTCATTTCTATTCTTTATTTTCAATTTTCAAGTAATTTTTTAAAATTTTCTTTCTTGAAAATTAGATCGTCTTTAAAGCTTTAAGTACTTTTAAATTTAAAAATATATATATATATATGTATTTATTGTATAACTATAAAAATTGCTCATGATTGCCTCATCACATTGACAAATACAAATTCTTAACTAACTTCCACGGATTTATTGCCAAATTTGACGTTAACAAAAATTTTTGTTAATTAATCTACTTATTACACCACAATAGCCATACGCAAACATTTTCAACAAGTGGAAAATTTGGGTAAAATCTAATCAATTAGTTGTGGCAAAAGAATATTCTCCATCATCTTAAACATAAATCAAATTTTTTAATGATTTTTTTATTTCAAACTACTAAGAAATGTATCTAACTTGGCGTTTCGCCAAAGTTTCTAATAAAAATGCGTGTACAATAGGGCAATATTTTTTTTTGTCCCCTACTCCATTTAAATTTTGTCAAAAAATTAATCGATAATTACGTACTTGTTTTGTTAATTATTAATTGTATCGTAATATAAAGTCTTCTTGGGGATAAAAGATGTTCTAAATTTAAAAATACCTTTTACAAATCTAAAATTTAAAATACAAATTACAAAGTAAAATAAGTTGACTTTTAAGACTTCAAAGTGTCTTAAGACACTTTTTTATTTATTTATTTAAAAAAAACTTTGAAGTTTAAATTTTTTATAGCACACATTAAAACCACGCTTAACAGTATACCATCAAAAAGAACAGAAATAAAGTTGAACAGATAAGAACACTATTGATTTTTTTCCTCTTTTTTTTCGAACTTATTTTCTTAAAAGCCGAGTTGTCACGACTAATTAAAAATGTTACCTGTTCAATAAAAAATTCACTCATTCATCAAATTTTATCTACAAATAAAAGGAATTCCAAAATTTTAATCATCTGATAAACTTAGATTAGCACACGAAGAAGCTTCGATTTTTATAATTACTTAACGGTCGAAAAACATTAGTCAACGAGCATGCAAACATGACGCAAAATAACGCCCAGCACCACAGATAATCACACATGAATTCTATCTTGAAAATATTAGCATGAATAAAATATACACGTCGGTCAAATCGCACTGTAGCAACTTACGGTATACAAACCTTCAAACATTTTTAAATTAGCTAAACTTCCCTACACTATAAATTTTGTATTTATGTATAAATAACCCATAAAATTTATATTTAACAAATTTTAAATAAATTTTTGAAACAGAATTTTTAAACAAAATCCATTACTCGATTAAACTTTATGCATAAAAATAAAAAGCACACCCTGATGGATAGCTTCACCGCGCAAGGACAAGCTGTGCCGAAAAGTGACACTCAGGGGAAAATGCAGATACGTTTCAATCGCTCTAACTAGCACTGAGGAAATCTTGACGGGACCCAAATGAAGATGGGCTGTTTAAATCCCATAACACCACACGTATCACAGTATGCATTAGAGCAGATGTTGTTCATAGACAAATACTTGTGCTTACTAAGTTTTTAGAAACACTATTGAATAAATAATCCATCTAAGAAAACCCATTGTGACGCAACAGGCAGGCGTGTCTCTTACCCGTGTATGAAGATCCGGGAATAAAACCTTGGCTGGTATCCAGTAGAGGATGATCGAATATTATTTGGAAGTTGGTGTTGTTTTGGCCTTCTTTTGGTATTCGTACTGGTTCTGCGCAAGGTGGTAAAGTTGCACTTAAGCCGTGTTCAAATACCCAAAATACTACCAAAACAATTTGATAAAGACCTCCCATATTCGGAGAGGTTAAAAGCACTAATTAAGTTTTCGTCATTGTTAAGCGGTGACTAAAAAGCGTTCGATCTATTGCGAAGAAATAATTCGAGGGTACCGTGGCTCCTGAATGGAAACACAGACGGCCAGAGAAGCAGCATTGCGCTTCAATCTCAAACAGCAGCAGACGCTTGTGAGTCGCGTCGCGTGCTCAATTCTTCTTGTGTTTTCTTGGTGAACACACCAGGGCGGCGCTTATGGTTACGGGAGTTTAGTTAAGAGGGAGCTGCTACTTGCTGTGGTCATTATTTTTTAATTTGGGTATAAAATATTTAGAAATAAACAACTGCTTTTGCGTATTGCAAGAAAGTAACATAAAACCAAAATGGATGAGGAACATGAAGAAACGAGTAAAGATGATGATAACGCGGAAAACCTTTAAATTTTCTTTGTACAAAATATGGTAATCGTATAAACTGTTATTGTAAGTTAATGAACAATAAATGGCACTTTAAAAATTGACGTTTATATGAGAATTATGCAATTTTCTTGTGACGCATGTTCACTAAAAAAAAAGTCTTGGGCTTGTTGGCAAATTTCCTAATTTGTCACCAGATATGAATAATATTTCTTCCTTCGGCAAACTGCATATTTTAGCTGTAAAATAATATTAATAATATTATTTTTGTAATATAAACTGACCACTTTATTAAAAATTGATAAATAAAACAATTTCTATTCATTTATGCTTTGCAACATTATTGAATTAGCATTAAGTGCCTGCTTTATTCGCTCAACAGTTCACCTCATCTTACCTGGATCATCAGATGAGCACGACTGTTTTGATCGATAGTTAAATGAAAATTTTATCTCATTTTTTTAAAAGAAATTTTATTTTATTTCTTAGAATTAGATTGTCAGATGACAGTTTTATTAGTAACGAGAAATGACGTTTCAAAAATATTATATTGGTATTTTTATTTCGGGTACCGGTAACTGCATTAATATATATACATTAATGTTAATGTAATGCATTTAATCGAGCTTAAACGTATATCGAATCAAGAATTGTTGGATTACCTACCCACAACCAAAACATATAGTATAATATTTTTGCCAAATGTTTTTACGTTACCGTATATTTTACCAACAAGATCAGCTTAATGAATAAATTACTTGAGATGCAAATATAAACAAAGCAAATCGTATGATCCGCGCATAAAACACACTGATCTGATTATGTAAGAATTTTGAATTCCATAATAAATAAATACATTTTACCAAAATTTTAACACAACTTTTACGTTTTTAAATTGGAACTTATGTTTCATTGATGCACTTTATCATGGTATCTAGAAAATGATTTCTTGTATTATGAGATATCAGTTGTTGGATAAAAATGTACACGGTATGCCATCAATTTTGAATTTCTAGAATAAACACGTGCGTATACTGAGATCTATTTGTCATATATGAAGGAGGGAAATTGAATTTTGTGTTTTTCAAAGACGAAAATACGTTTTATATTTGATACTTTACGACAAATATTGATCTAGAAAACGTGACATTTGCTACACAAAAAGAAGTTTTTGTTGCTGCATGCAGAGCAAAGCTTTATGCTGCAGTTATGTTTATTCACTCAATGACGTAAAACTATGATACAAAAAATAATGACATTAAAGGTAAATGTGGCAACGGCATGTCAATTTTAATAGTAAAACTATCAGATCTACCATCATCCATCAGATAATGGTTAATCGAATGAATGCAACTACCTAGTATTGATTAAATATACGAAAATCGAATTTTTGATATTAATATTTAAAAAGCTTATGTGTAATAACATAATGAAATTATTACATCAAAAGCATTAAAGATACATTCCAAAATAGGAATTGCAACATCATCTTATAAATTTGCAAAAGTACAATTTGAATAGCGATGAATGAGATTACTGCGGCGTAGAACAAAGTATAAAGGTACCTAAATTAGAATTCAGTTTTTTAAAATTAATAATTAAACACTTTAAAGAAATATAAAAAAGAAAAAAATATGGTTTTTAATTTATATTTGTTTTCAGAAATTTTATGAAATTAAGTTAGGGCTGAAAGGTATAATTAATAGCTTAAACAAATTCATTACTGGTAAAGTAATTGAAATTGATTGTAATAAATTTAGTTGCCTGACTTTTTATATCAAACAAATTTCTAAAGTGCTGTGAAAATATGAAAAATCATGTGAAAACTTATGAAAACTATCAAAATAAACTATAAATTTAAATCTTTATTTTTTTAAATTAGCTCCTTGCTCTCTCTCTCTCTCTCTTTTTCACAAAAAAACAAACATTACCGTACTGCACCTGCTATAGCTAACATTTATTATATTGAGAAATTCTTGATTTTTATCTCTAAAAAAATTCACCATTAAATATTTACAATTCGTATGAATTTTTTGAAAACCAAAATATAAATAGAAATGATCAATTTTTTTAAATATATCGATCAATATATCATCAATTGCTGACCAATCAATGCTGACCAATCTACAAAAAGAAGAAAATTATAATTGATGTACGTAGTGTAATTTGTGCCACAAGAGACCGCCACCTTACTACTAACTAAATTCTCAACCTCGTTCCTCGCTGGGGGTTTTCTGTTGTTGTCAGCATCTCCTTTTCGCTTGCGATGTAGTATCCATTATTAGTATCACTGTGCAGCATTATAGCGTAATGACTTCAACACTATTGTTATACTGGTGAAGGAGTGTTTTGCAATGGGTGGCAAAGGAAGTAAATCTAATTCATCGACCCAGTCTTTGCAATTATCATCGAGCGAACAAGAAATATTGAAAAGAACGTTTGCAGAAATAAATGAAAATAGACCATTTCGTTTAGAACACTGGCAGGTATTTGAGCAGTACAAATACAGAACGAAAACATTCAATACAACCCAAACTAAAACATTTTCTTTCCAGAAATATCTTGGAACGAACTTACCAGTCAATTTCGTTAGAGGATTCTACCATCTACTATGTGGTCAAGCAGAGATGAAAGCAGACTTACCCGTTGGTTATCCAGCATTTATGGCGACAATGGTTCGGATTTTAAAACAGCCGCCGACGGAACTGCCTGAAGTATTTGTGGTTTTAGCGAGCGGGGGGAAGCGAACCGTTAATTCGACTAAAGTTTACACAGTGAGAATTTATTCGAGTTATTGTAGAATTTTATGATGGTTAAATTTTTTTTTTACAGCTTGTAGGAACGCTCATTAACAGTTACACCACATCGATTGCTAATACGAGTGAGTATCGAAGCTGGAATGGGAAATTGGAATACATATTCGATGAAGCATTAGTGTGCTATATAATTAACGATCTTGTGAATCCTGGTAACTATAATTAATAATTAATTTAAAATTTGGAATTAATAAAGTAATTTTGTTTTTAGGTGCTAAAAAAAATGAAGTTATTAGTAATCCGATTCCAGATATTAATTTCGATGAAGTTGATATTTCTGGTTGGCTGGCGAAAACTCCATTGATGACATATCTTTGGAGTGCCATTTTCTACCATCACTTTCCAATTGCAGATGTAAATTAAATTTTTTTGGAATTTTTGAACTTTTAGAAACTAATTTTTTTTTAAATTTTACAGGTGGATAGTGGATTCCCCATTTGTGCCAACGAGGAACCGATCAAAAGCACAATGTTTAACGCGAGTTTGGTGTTTATATTAAATCAATGTCTTCCGTACGAGGCGAAAAGAGAATGGTTTCAGTTGTATAACAGTTCTACGGATGGAGAAAGTTTTTCTGTGATGCTTAATAAAATACTGGATAAAGGACCCACTCTGATTTTAATTAAAGAAAAAACTGGACACATTTTTGGTGGGTTTGCTAGTCAGTCGTGGCAAATTAATCCGTCTTTTAGAGGTAAAATGTGAATATGACGTGAGTAAAATTCAAATAACTGTTAACATTGGTTATTTTTAATTAGGTACCAGTGAGAGTTTCTTGTTTTCTGTTAAGCCGAAATTTAATTTATACGATGCAACAGGCTACAATAATCATTTCATGTATCTGAACCAGAATCAACAAACTTTGCCGAATGGATTGGTATATATATATATACTAGTTTTAATTGTTGTGGAAAAGTTCTATATTTATATCACCAGGGTTTTGGTGGACAATTGGATTACTTTGGTGTTTGGTTGAATGCTGATTTTGGAACTGGGAAATGTTCCCCTACGTGTATTACGTTTAATTGCCCACAGCTTTCGGCAGCTCAAGAATTTGAAATTAGTGCTGTGGAAGTATGGCGTGTTGGATCTGAGCCTAAGGACGAAGCAGAAGGAATGGTAATATTTTTATTTTTTTCGAAATGCAAATAAAAATATTATTTGTTTTAGCGAGATGATGGAAGTATTTTGGATGGTAACCCCGAAGCTGCACATTTACTGGAAATGATGGGCCATAAGCAAGTGAGTAAAGGACTGCGAGATAAAAATGAAAAGAACAGAGCGAAATAGGTTTCCCCTGTATTTATTGATATTGCCGTATTTTTTTAACTACTAGATTTTAAAATTTAGGAAGGTTATGATATTTCACTATACGAAAGTTTAAAAAGTTTACGAATTTTTATTATTACTATTACTGTTACTGTTACTTTCTCATTAATATGTAATTTTTTTACTTTTGCGATAATTGTTAAAATAAAAGATTGTAAAATTTGAGTGCAGCTCTAATTTGGTTGATAACTATAACTTGATAAAAATATCCTAGGAAATTGGTTGCGCATGCGCAGGTCAAGCAAACTTGCTGCGTCACGTGTCAGGTGCAAATCACCGTTCCCCAATCGGATGGCGCAGTTGTAGAATGTAGTGTGATGAGATCATCCCGAGCTGACGTGTTGCAGATAAATGTAAATGTGTAGTGTGTAATTTACAATTGTCGACAAAAGCACAAAATACTTCAAAATGGCGTACAGCTACCAACAGCAACAACAGCATGGTCCCCCTTCTCAAAACCCAGTTGATCATCAATTTTTATGGAATGTGTTTTCACGGTAATTTGTTCTAACAAAGATAAAGTTAAATTTTACTAAAGACTTCTATAATTTTTAGGGTAGACTCAGATCGCAGTGGCGCAATATCAGCCAATGAACTTCAAGTTGCCCTTTCAAATGGTAATTATCATTTACGATTACGAACACAAAGTAAATGTACTTAAGTACCGGATTCACGAAACTATTTTCAGGAACTTGGACACCTTTTAATCCAGAAACAGTTCGACTTATGATTGGTATGTCAAGTCGATTTGTTTTGTTATCAGTTTCGGTATAATATGTTATTTATTTCAGGAATGTTTGATAGAAATAACAGCGGAACTATAAATTTTGATGAATTTGCCGCATTGTGGCGATACGTTTCTGATTGGCAGGGATGTTTTAAAGGCTACGATAGAGATAATTCCGGTAATATTGATAGATCGGAGCTACAAACTGCGTTGAGATCGTTTGGTATGTTTTAAAAAATGGTTGATGCACAGAATATATATTCTATGGTAAATGACTGTATGTTAAAAGAATCCTGTTATATATATTTAAGGTTACAATTTGTCTGATAATTTTTATACCATACTTATGAGGAAATTTGATAGATCCGGAAAAAATGTTATCTTCTTTGATGATTTTATACAATGTTGTGTTATTTTACATGTAAGTTACTATCGGTTTTCTGCCGTTACATGAAGCAATAACTTGTTGCAAAATATTTTCAGTTGCTAACTCAATCATTCCGGCAATCGGATACAGATCAAGATGGTTGGATTAATATTTCTTACGAGCAGTTTCTTTCAATGGTTTTCAGTATCAAGATATAATTAATTACTTAACAAAAATGTTTATACGGTTGATTGTACTTGTTGGATTAAAAGGAAAAAGATTTATTCTTATTTTGATTTAATTATTAACTCAATGTTGTACATCCAAAACAAGAATTTAATCGATTGTTCAATTCTTAAATTTTATTTGGAAGGTATTTTTTTTTGTTTGACAAAAAAAATAATAAAAACAAAATGAAACTCGGCAAATACAATATTTTTTTAAAAATTGACAAAATAACAAAATTATATGCTAAGATCTTAAAAGTAGACCTTGGTATAACGTATTAATGCGGTTTCAAACTGCCAACGTGCATTGCAATCTCATTTATTGCTGTCCAAGTTTCTTCTCCAGTTGGAAGAATTTGTGACTTTGGTAGTAAAAATCCATGATCTCCATTATCTCGTAATTCTACAATAAAGGCATATTTAACGCCAACAGTATCAGTATACCAATCGACAGAAGTGCCAGTTGCAGGATCTGAAATCAACAAAATTACTTTGATACGTTAGTCGAATTAACCTGAATGTGCAGGAAATAATTTACACATGAGTAAAGCGCCAGGCCCAAACTCATAAGTTGTCTGATTCACTAGTTTAGCTTTATCCAATGCTTTTTCCAATATTAAAGCCTGTTTAAATATAATAAAAAATAAAAAATAGTTGGAAGGCAAAGGATGGTACTAACCAAGTCTTCATAGTTAGCTGGATACCCGAATTTATAAACGTACGATGTCACCCATGTTTGACTGTAACTGTGTAGTGAGAACGCCATCTTTAGATTACTTAGTGTTTTTACCAAAGTTTGCAAAGTGCTTGTTTCTGGTTCTGAAAACGCTGTAGGTCCAGCGAATGTGTCTGAACATGGATTTCTCTGTGGTCCAGTAGAAAAACCTTGTTTTTTTAAAAATACTAATTACTATTATTTATTTACTTTATTTGTGAATTTGTTTTATAGTTTAAAGTGAAACTAATTCATAATTAGTTACCAATATCAAAATTGCGATTTAGATCAACTCCCACACAAATCGTCGATTTGTCTTTTCGTCTGTTTTTTCTCCAAAGTCGGTCCTGTAAAAATTAATTATTAAATTAAAATTAAAATTTAAATGAAAATAGGGATGGGATTACCATGGTCCAAGTGTAAGCATATCCATCAGGATTTAATACTGGGATAACATACCAATCAAATGTATTTCGCAATTGGACTGTAGATGAATCATTACTTGTCAACAACTAAAAGATAAACAACAAGATTTAATAATGTTATTTGCAGAGTGAATTACTCCATACTGACTTCTTTAATTATGTATATTGCAGTGGCTGGAGATATCCATTCTCTTGCATGAATACCAGCATCAATCACAATTGATGGCTTGTTTTCTTTCTGAGTATTGTTACTAATCTATTTTATGAAATTGTAATTAGAAAAATTAACATTCACGGTACCTAATTATTATTATTAAAAAATTCAATAAACTAACACGAAGCAATTTTATTTCTCTGCCGTCATTCGATGTCCCAATAGTACTTAGGTTTGATATTGATGGATATTGCTCATTCAGTAATGCCAAGTATGTGTAAATCTTTAATAAATGAAGTTATGAGATACACTTAAGTTATTGCGCAAAGAAGGTTATTAACCTCATCCAAGGTATGGTATTGGCCAAGGTCAAACGCTTCTGATCCCATCACACGAAACAACATTTGTGGATAATTCTCATTTCTTTCAATGTCAATTTTCTTTTGTAAATCGTTTATTTTTACCCCAAATGGTATCTGTTTTTCTGTCAGTTGTGTTCGAAAAGACATCAATTTTTCTGGACTTACTTGCATTACTACAGTTTTTGAAATTTCATGGGGTTCCGACCAGAATTTAAACTGTCAAATAAAATATTTCATTTGATAGTTAAAAGTTTTAAAAAAATGAAGAAATAATTGTATTATTACATTTTCGTTATCGTTTTCTAATGCCATTAGATATTGTAAGTGAGCTGTTGTACGTGGAATGATGCCGTAAACTTGATGCCTTGAATAGTGTACACAAAAATAAAATACATAGCATTTTGGTAATTCTACGGTTTAATTACCCTTTGTATGAAACAGTTTTCTCTTCATCGATAGTCCCAATGGCATCTGCAGAAGTAAGAAAATAGAGAAAAATTATTGGAAATTTTAACATCTTTCGCAAATTCAAATGATGTGTTGCAGACTTCAATCTCTGTGAGAAACATTAGATTGGAATCCTGATCAGGCAAAAAGCGAAAGTTGTCGAAAATGCCCCCAAGTAAAACAACATTTTAGTGAGGATAAATGTTAACTATTAGCATGTGATATAATTTTGTTATACTTTTATACCCAATTGTTAATAAAAGTAAAATAATCTTTGCATTGTAATTCCTCACACATTGATTACGGTATATATAAAAAAATATTTGTAGTAGTAGTTAAAATATTCTTTAAAAAAGAGATTATCAAAAAATTTGAAGGCAAGATTGTTTCTTATATAATTTTTTATTTTTCCACACACATAAAGTTGCACAATGAGATCAAGAATAGATTGAGATAGCTCTTGCTGGAACTTGTACAGTGGGTTGGGAGGCTGAGCATCAAGCCAAAGCATCCTGAAAGAAGCGCTTTGCTATGTTATATTTATTTGGTGGCAGATTAAGGTATCTGATGGTCCGAGAAGTTGAAGGGGGAACTCAATGTACACATTTTTTTTTTACAATGGAAAAAAAATTGAATTACAGGAATGCATTAATAACGAAAAAATTTGAAAAACTGAT
This sequence comes from Strigamia maritima, assembly GCA_000239455.1. Taxonomy (NCBI): domain Eukaryota; kingdom Metazoa; phylum Arthropoda; class Chilopoda; order Geophilomorpha; family Linotaeniidae; genus Strigamia; species Strigamia maritima. Next base: position 471,017 of record JH431850.1, on the reverse strand, counting down.
TGTAATTTTTTTTAAAGAAATGGTTTAAAAAAAGAAGAAAAAAAGTGTGATTTGTTTCGAGGTCCCCGGGCGAGCGCTTCTTTCGGCTGAATTTTGGACTTAAAAGCCAATGTTGCACTTGCGCAAGCCACTGGATTTGTTTCTTATTGAATTTTATTATATTTTTTGTTCAAACTAATTTCACGGGTAATGACTTCACCTCAGCTGTGCCATGAGTTGCAAGAATAAGCGCTGAAATGACGTCATAAGTGTGTTTCACTGTTTGTTATATCATCAGCTGATGAAGTAGGAATTGATTGTATAAATTTTCCTAAATTTTACACAAATTTTTTTACTACTCCCGAAACCGGAGTTATGAGTGAAGTTATTGCTCAAGTTGAAGACGTGTAAGTACATAAGCATAACAATAAAATAACTGCGCAAATTTGCTTTAAAAAAAAAAAATCATGAAATTTACATCTATAAACATGCAGTTTATAGCAAGCTGACATGAAATAGAACATGAATAATCTAATTAAATCACGCTTAATTGCATTTTCAAAACGTTTTAAAACCGGTGTCAGTCGGGATACACAAACGAGATATAGATAAATGTTTCTTCCGTTGCGATAATTTCCTTTGTAATATGATTGGCACACTAAGGTCACACCAGTTGAGTTGTCAACTTATGACCTGCTTTTACCGACTGCGCTTAAACCTTCCCTGCATTCGTACACAAGGGAAGTGAAATAATGCGTGCCGAATTTCATTACACATCGAAAGGAGAATTAGTCCTAAATCACCAGCGACTGTCTCTGACTCGCCCGCCGACAGAAGTCATTCAACGGCCGCGCTGGTTGATTGGGTGGATGTTAGAGCGGTTTGTGAGTTACATTAGTAAGGCATTGATAGCCGTCTTGTACTTTATTTTTGAGCGATTATTGTAAGCATGTTTTTTCTAAAATTGTGTATATTTTCTAATAGTTATTTTTTTTTTTTTATGTTTTCAGCGGATGGTTTGGCGGTTGGCTTCGTTGGTGCCCAACTTCAATGACGGCCCTTCAGAATGCAGAGAGAAGGCTGTTATCATGTAAAAAATACTTAACATTTACGCAATTGAATATTAAACACTTTATATAAAGTATGACGTAAACTGCATGATACATTTAATACCAAACCTTATCTCATGTGTTATCATTATTTCATACCTTTGATCGAAATACAAAGGTTTGAAAATAATAAACATAATTATCCTTCTTTTTTAATTACAGATTTGAAAACTGCCTATTCAGGAAAGTACATCGATATTGGAAACAGAGTGGACAATAAAGACAATAAAATATGGACGGTTTCAGTTAACGAAAAGTCAGATAATACTCCTTTGGTTCTCGTGCATGGATTTGGAGCTGGTGTCGGTTTGTGGATTCTCAATTTAGACCATTTAGCAAAAAATCGCCCGGTGTATGCGTTTGATTTGCTTGGTTTTGGACGAAGTTCGCGGCCTCGTTTTAGCTCGGATGCACAAGAAGCAGAACTTCAACTCGTCGATTCTATAGAAGACTGGCGCAAAGAGTTGAAGTTGGACAAATTTATTATTCTTGGACATAGCATGGGTGGATTTCTAGCTTCGGCATATTCCTTACGTTATCCGGACAGAGTTAAGCAATTAATTTTGGCCGATCCATGGGGTTTCCCCGAATCTCCGAAAAACAGCCAACAGCCGCGACAATTACCACTATGGGTGAAAGCAGTCGTCACGTTACTGCAACCGTTTAATCCCCTAGCTGCCGTCAGAGTAGCTGGTCCTTGGGGTAAGCAATAATCATTTTTATAAATTTATATAATTTATTTAATTTCGAATACAGGGCCACGTTTAATAGAGAAATTGCGTCCGGATTTGAAAAAGAAATTTGCAGTTGTGACTGATGATGACAGTGATACTATTTCTAATTACATTTACCATTGCAATGCTCAGAAACCGAGGTATAATTATTTAGGCTTAATATATTAACTTGGAAATGCAATATAATGTTTGTTTTTTTAGTGGTGAAACAGCATTTAAAGTTATGACTGAGAGTTTTGGATGGGCGAAGCGTCCTATGATAAACAGAATCGGAAATTTACGCGCAGATGTGCCTTTATCTATAATTTATGGGTCCAGATCATGGATTGACCGGAACCCTGGATTCATAATCAAACAGGAGAGGCCAGACGAAGCTAACGTTAGCGTACACGTAAGATACTTAATGGAAATAATGATTTTGGAGGTTGATATTTATCTTCTTTTTTTAGATTATCTCTGGAGCGGGGCACCATGTGTACGCTGATCAATCAGATGTTTTTAACACATTAGTTAGCAGTGTCTGCAACGATGTTGATGGGATTGTAAAAATTGACCGAACTCAATTGATGGAAGGTGTTGTTGTAGATGAAGAGCCGCAATCTGATAAAATTTCAGCATGTGCTGTTAAAACACCCATTCCAAGGTTCTAAATTTTAGCGCTGGAATAATTTACGTTATAAATATAGTTGTATGATGCTGAAGATGCATTTTTATTATTTATGCACGAACGGGCACGTTTTAAAGCGATTACATCACAATCGAGTTTTTATTAAATTAAATTTTAACTTTAAACAACTTTTAGCTGAATAGGATTACCGGAAAAACTTTAAAGTAAAGATGAGTTTTTTGAGCAAAAGTTGGTTGTGGTGAAATCCTAATTAATGCTTAGTATTTTGTAATATTTAAGTTTAAGTTCACTTTTTAATCTTATCTTTTATTCACTATCAGCTGGTCTGACTTCCAGATAAAAAGTCAAGAACTTCTTTTTGAAGAAAACTCAGTTGTCTCTTTTCATGTTGTAAGTTTTCTGAAATTTTATTTTGAAACTTTAAACTGTTTTTGAAATTGAATGTAAATAATTTTGTAAATGATGTATTTAAAAAAAAGAAAGAAGACTGGAAAAAAATTGATTTTATAAATTAATTTAAAAAAAAATTAAAATTTTTTTTAAGGTCAGTAAGTTTTGTACAGCATGTAAGTAATAAAAATACTGAACTATTTCATAAGTATTCATGTGGATGTTTGATTTTGTTCATTTATTAATTATATAATTAAGATAATATGGTTTGATATGGTTTATTATGTCAGGTCTTTAATTACGTTATGGCATTGTATGTTAACTATGAAGAAATGTCAAAGAACCGGTTTTATACGTGATTATTAGAAAACAAACCGCTAAAGTTCGCTCATGTGAAAAATTTGTTACAGTTGAGAACATTGGCACGCTGACCCATCTTTCATGGGAGGAGTCGAAAAATTTCTTAGAGTTGTCTTTATATTAGAAACACTTCCCCCGAAGCAGGTTAGTTTTTGCAGTTTACCTTGATTTTCTGTATATTTTTTTTGTTTATTTATCAAACTTGTAAGGAAAGATAATATTTTTTAAAATTACTATAAGATTTCACAATTCTTGATATTTCGAGATATATATATATATATATATGTTTTTTAAAAAAATATTTTTTGATTAGTTTGTAATTTAAAAAAAATTATTTACCTACTAATTTTTTTTTTTAAATTTTGCCAAAAAGTACCATAAAAAATAAAAAAATTAGGTTATGACTTAATAATAAATATTTATCAGACGCGACATTCTACGTCAATAATTTTCAAGTTCACGGTCTTAGAGTATATCTCGTTGAAAAATTTTAAAAGTTATGTAAAAAGAATAAGTACCGGTAGTCTAAATTTTTTTTTCTTATATACAAAAAGTAGATGCAATTTTTTATATTTTTTTTCTGCACGATATGTTTTGTAGTGAAGCACTAAAAATAGTTCAGTCAAGTTAACTACGTACATAAAAGTTGACTGTCCTTTGTGACCTAACTCTTTTTTTAAGATTTAAATTTGTGACCTCATTTATTCATTTGAAACTATGAAAAATACTTTTATTACTTTAACTAGAATAAAATTCTAAAGGCCAACAACTGAAGATGAATTTCTTTCAACTGCTATTTTTGCTGCCTGCATTTACACTTGTGTATTGCCAACTGGACGATGGTGAGAAAACAATAATTCAATTTACACACACAAGTATCTAAAAGTTTATTATTGCTTTTAAATTGTCTATTTTTAACATTGAAATCGACAATATTAATCACAAATATATTTTAATCGAATTTTACTATAGAAATGGGATTATTTTATTTATCATTTAGGCTTGAATGATGATAAAATTGCAAATCGCACACCAATTTATATTATCGCAAATATGGCCAATAGTATTGCTGAAGCAGAAACATTTCTTACTGATGGAGCAAATGGATTACAAATAGACATTCAGTTTTCTCCATCTGGTATTTCAAAAACAACACAACACGGTCTTCCTTGCTTTTGTAGCCGTAATTGCATGAAATCAGAAAATGTTAAAGACTACTTAGAATTTTTAAGACGGACTACAACACTAGGTAAAATTCAAAATTATGCTTAATAATGTTTAAAAAATAATTATAACTGACATTTTGCAGGTGCTAAAAACTACAACCCACAGTTAAGTTTAATTTTCATCAACCTTCGACTCGATGCTCTTAGTCGCGCAGTCTTGTATTCTGCTGGAGAAAAATTTGCAGATGAAATTATAAATTATCTTTATGCAAAAGGTAAAAAGTTTACAGTTTGAATACAATATGTATAAACTTTAAAATAATAATGTTAATAGGAAAGGTATCTAGTCGGGCATGGATCATTTTGGGCCTTCCCGATGTACGGTCGTTAGCCTTCGTTAGAGGATTTCGAGAGGCTTTCCAAAGCGCAAACATGAAATGGCATTTGGAAAGAATTGGTAAGACTGTATTTCAAATCAATACCGTAATGCAATAACTTAAATATTTATACTTGTTTAACTGCAGGTTATAGTGTTCAAAAGTTCTCCCGATCAGATAAACTTAAAAGTGCACTTCTTAGTGCAGGAATTTCAAATCACATTTGGGTAGGAGCTGGCAGTTCTAACTGTAAAAGAATTGGAACTCCGCAGCGTGTTATAAGATTAGCATCAGAACGTGAAATAATTCGAAAATTGGGAAATAGCTTTGTTGATAAAGTTTACACATGGACAGTTGATTTACCCAACAATATGAGAGAAAGTTTAAGGTTTAATGACTTTTATTGAGTTGTTTTTAATTAATAAATTAAAATTGATGATTTGTAGGTTAGGAATTGATGCTGTCATCACTAATAAGCCAAATCAATTGAAGATCGTTTTAAAAGAAGCAGAGTTTGAACCATATCTGCGACTGGCCGATGTCTCTGATGTTCCTTGGCGATGGAATACAAGAAGTATAAATAAGAAGTCAGATACAGATAACAAACGCTTAATGTTAGACGAAATTGATAAAGAACTAGATGCTCTCAATCGCCCAGTAGATGGTGACAAGAAAAAAGACGACAGCAAAAATGATGAAAAATTTCTTGAGAAATTTATAACATCTAGACTTGCTGATCGTTTAAAAAATAATGATAAGAAAGAAGACAATTTATTTATTAAACTAATTAGTAAAGTTAAAAACCTGTTCTCGTAATTTGCAGTGTCCTAAAAACGTTTTAATAACCAACTCTTTGTATTAAGAACATATTTTATTACCTACCGGTATTTTTTATTTTTTGTAGAATAAGCAATTAATCATGATAAAAGAATAATTAATTTACAGATACTACAGTATAGAATATAGTAAATATAACCTGTCTACCAAAGTCAATGGCCATTGACTCTGCTGGTTACCTATGGAGTGCGAATTGACGTCAGGACAGGCGACGATGAGTACTTATGCTGTTCCCCGTTGCCACTAGAGTGCAGGAGTACACGGTTCACAAAACAATTCTTTTACGAAATTTGAAATAATAATAATAATGCACAGAAAAACATGTCCGGCAAGAGTTGTCCCGTGTTTTAAACGGGGTATTTTGAACATGACCTGTCAAACTCGCAAATGCTTATTGAAGGTGGTCCCGGTACTATGGATAAAACTTTGAAAAAACTTTAAAATGTTACGTTACGGCAGGGAAGGAGGGGGTGGGGTTAATTGGTGTGTTACGGGTGTGTTACAAGGGGAAGTGGGGTGGGGTCCAAAAACGGCCATTTTTGCGTTACGTACTTTATGTACGGCCCCTTTGGCAATGACTAATATGGCTTAAGATGGTCTGGAAAAATTGATATTAACGGTAAGAAGTATGATCTGACCGTAAACTAGAAAGACTTTAAACATCATTTGGGCTTGGTTCAAAACATGGAGTTTCACGTGATCCATGGACTATGGAGTGCTCCAATTTCAATTTCCAGTTCACTTTTTCCATGTCCTAGCCCAACGCCTGCGGCGGGCTGACCTCACCTTACTAGGTAAAGTGGACTGGAAATTGAAATTGGAGCACTCAATAGATTATGTAGGGCTCCATTATTTGTATCATTTTTATAAGCCTTTGTTTTCTCATTATAATTGCATGAATTCGAGTGTCTATTTTTGAGTCCGGATTTTCTTATTGAGATTTTCTGTCTGCATTAATAGTTTTTTATTTTAATTTTATGAATTCGAGTGTGGTGTGATGTTTTGGAGGGACCATACCGAGGGCCAAACAGTGGACCAAACATTGTGAGAGAATGTTTTTATATAACAAGATTTTTATGCTATGCAACGTTGCCACTAGAGTGCAGCAGAATCTGGCTCAAACCACAGTCAATAGGCACTCGACCCCCCCCCCCATGGCGGCCCATAAGGGCCATTTGAACTAATACAACATTTAACAAAAATAAACAGAAATCAAAAACAAAATAAAAACAAAATGATAATAAAACAAAAACAAAAGTAAAATAAAACAAAAATAAACAGAAATCAAAAATAAAATAAAAACAAAACGATAATAAAACAAAAAATAAAAATAAACAGAAATCAAAAATAAAATAAAAACAAAACGATAATAAAACAAAAACAAAAGTAAAATAAAACAAAAATAAACAGAAATCAAAAATAAAAATAAAAACAAAACGATAATAAAACAAAAACAAAAGTAAAATAAAACAAAAATAAACAGTAATCAAAAATAAAATAAAAACAAAACGATAATGAAACAAAAACAAAAGTAAAACAAAGTTAAAAAGCAAAAGCAAATGAAAATAAAAATGAAATTACTTTTTTTTTCGAAAATGCTTATGGCCCAGCCAAGGTGCACAGCCCAGAAGGGCCAATTGTACGGCGCTCCAGCTTTTAGGTATAGAGGGCGCTGTAGTATTGGCGCGATTTTTCAATTCAACCCAACACGTGGGTCTACAATATTTCACTATCATTGTTTTGAGCAAAATTTCTTTTATTATTGTGCGCTGTAAATTACAAATTACAATGGAATGGAAGGAAGATGAAAACCTAAAACTTAAGTTAAAAGATCTAGTTAAAATGTTGTTTTGCTATTTTGTCTAGAGGAGCCTGTCTATTAAACGATAATCCACGATTGTTTTAACCTTTAATTTGGCTTGTATATCGCTGTCTTAAGTGGCTTTGAACAGCTGGTTGTAGAGAATTAGTTTCTTTTTTGTCAAGTCAAGATGCAGCTGTATGGGGGTGTGTGATGGGCTACATTTATTGGTATTAATGGATTCTTTTATTATGAGAAACAGGATTTAGTTGTAAAAAATAGGCATTTATTTTTTTAATTATTATTTGCAGGAGGCACACATCGCCCATCACTCTCAGGCTAGATTAATAATAGTGTTTTTGAGAAAAGTCGTAACAAAGTAGGGGTACTGGAAGGTGCACCTTTTATGGCTTAGTTTTTAGTTTAGTTAGAGTAAATTTAATTTATTGGTTGAAAGTTATTTTGTTGTGTGTATGTATTTGATGGGGTGAATATGGTTAATAACCGTGAGGGTGTTTACTACAGCGCCCTCTATACCTGAAAGCTGGAGCGCCGTACAATTGGCCCTTCTGGGCTGTGGACCTTGGTCCTTCTGGGCCATAAGCATTTTCGAAAAAAAAGTAATTTCATTTTTATTTTCATTTGCTTTTGCTTTTTAATTTGTTTTACTTTTGTTTTTGTTTTATTATCGTTTTGTTTTTATTTTATTTTTTAATTTCTGTTTATTTTTGTTTTATTTTACTTTTGTTTTTGTTTTATTATTGTTTTGTTTTTATTTTATTTTTGATTTCTGTTTATTTTTGTTTTATTTTACTTTGTTTTTGTTTTATTATCATTTTGTTTTTATTTTGTTTTTGATTTCTGTTTATTTTTGTTGTATTAGTTGTATTAGTTCAAATGGCCCTTATGGGCCGCCATAAACCGACGATGATATTAGGTTTAGTCTCCTGTGTAAAAAAAAAATAGATAAATAATCTATCCAAATTTATTGGAAAAAAATCAAAAGGTGTTTGGTTTCCTCAAACTGCGCGAACCATGTGTTTTGTCTTTCTGCTAACCTGTCTTTGGCCATCAAAACTATTTGGTGATTCAAACTGTTTGCAGACCTAATTGTTTGCTTACTTCAAAAGGACAAACAAAGAACCAAACCTACATTTTTAAAATATTTAAAATTTTTATATTTTGAGGAGGACCAAACACATTTTAAATACTAAACATGGGGCCAAAATTATTTTATAAAACTGTTTAAATGGGCCAAATATATTTTTCAAACAGTTTTGGAACCCAGGTTCGTGCGACAATCTTGAATGGATGGTATGTCGATTTGCTCGCATTTTAGTGGCTTAGTACAAAACATGGAGCCCTATGTGATCCATGGAGTGCTCCAATTTCAATCTCTAGTCCACTTTACCTAGTAAGATGAGGTCAGCCCGCCGCAGGCGTTAGGCTAGGACATAGAAAACGTGAACTGGAAATTGAAATTGGAGCACTCCATGGATCACATGGGGCTCCATGTTTTGAACCAAGCCTGTTTTAGCGGTCATTCCTTGTCAGTTGATAATTTGAAACTGACCTCAGATAATCGGAGAAAAGAGGTACTGGTGACGAGGAAAGAGAGTTGGTACTGGTGACGAGAAAGAGAGTTGGTACTGGTGACGAGGAAAGAGAGTTGGTACTGGTGACGAGGAAAGAGAGTTGGTACTGGTGACGAGGAAAGAAAGTTGGGACTGCGAACTTATCTGTCGGGTGTAATAAAATTAAAATCTAGATGATGTCTTATATGATTCAAATTCCGATTCCAATGTTGGTAGGGTCGAGGAGACGAGCCAGTATTATCCCATGTTTAAATTTATCACAGGTTATGAAATACATAACGATACTCGTTTGCAATTGGCTAATACTTGTACGGTACCATGAAATGAAATTGTTGCCACGATTGTCAATAGGTGCGTTCAATCGTGAAAAGAAAAGTCACTTATTTGCCTGCCTGAAATGACTTTTAATATGACATAATTTATGTCATATTTGCCTTGTAGAAGTGACTTAAGTGACTTTAGGGAAAAGGCAAACACAACTCACTTCTTTGCCTTATAGAAGTCACTTCTTTTTACTGCACATGCACAGTGTTCACAAAAAAAAGCTTTAGTGGCATCCATCTTGGAAACGATTAGATTGTTGATGTTTCTCAACTCCAAACTGAATTTTGTAGGTAGGAACTTCATTCAATAACATCCTAATGATTCTTTGAGAAATCAACATGAAAATAGGCAAGAGTTGCGAAAAATGATGACAAATCGGGTACGCACATCGTGGTCGCAGAACGTGCACCTACGTTGGCCACGATGTTTGGTCATGTCCGTCAAAATAGTTGTCATTATTTTTCACAATTTTTATCTATTTTCTAGCAAATTCTCATGAAATATATTAGCCAAGATGGAATGGTCAATTTATGAACAAAATCTGACTTTTATTCAACAATTGAAACAATAAAAAATACAAATAAAAATGCATGAACAATTTTAAAGTGAGTTCAATGAGAAGTGACTTTTCCATAAGGCAGATAAGGAGGAGTGACTTTTCCTTTCCAGGATTGAACGCACCTATTGACTGTTGAAATTTTATTTCGGTGCTAATTCCACTAGGCGAGAGTAATTACAATTACATGCATTATTGCAAATCATTTCCTGTTGTAGTCTTATTGTTTACACGCACATTCAATTATATATCCGTACAGTTATACTATATCCTGAGTAATATTTAGGTCAAGACTGACGTCTACCGTAATGCTTGGACGAGCTAGTGGTTGCAGGGTGTGTGGCTGGTTGCCTGGTTGCACATAAAGATGAACGGAAGGGCACGGCAAATCATTCATTTAGGTTTTCATTTGCTTCCTCTATGTAAACTCAATGTATTATTACTGCAATGTCAAGCTGCCAGATAACAAGCCGTTTCCTAAATCTGTTTATAAGGCTTAAAAGAAAAATTACTTCCCATTCAATTGGATTTTTTTGAGTACCCATTAGTTTTGGACGATAAACCACGAATAGCTTGCAATACAATAACCAGAAGTAAATAATTGAAGCTTGAGTAGGTAGTAGGTCCCAATTAAGTACATAAAAGGAAGAATATACTTTTTATGAAAGGAATCAATACAATACGATTTATTCTATTGCCTTGGAGATTAAAAGTAAAAAAAAAATAAACAAGAAATAAACGAATACAAATTAGGGAATTCCTAACTGATATCAAATCGGTAAAAACTCTCACTAATGACACTCGATGCAAAAAAATGTGCTCGCTTAGATTAGATTGTTGCAATGCAAGTATAATGCTACCCCGCCCTTGTAAATTGCGTCGGCCTGATTGTCGGCATGACGATTACAGTTTCGTGCCTGGCAACTGTAAAATATTTATTCTTGATTTTGTTTGACACTAAACATTAAACATACGTCAGTAACTGTTGTATTATTGTTGTCTTATAATCAGTGCGAGCACTATCAAAATTATTGGAAGCACTATGTATAATTTGGCATTAAAAAAAATTTAGGTTGTGAATTTGGGTCTTTTTAGCAGTTTGTCGTAAATTATTGGAAGTGCTAATGAAACACTAATATTGGTGTTATAAATTGACATGTGAGGGGCAAAGTTCCTGTTATCTTAAATAATTCTCATACTTTGCCGTGTCAGTGTCATAAACACCTCATCATAATGCATTTCTGTCATAAAATTATGCGTTCAACTTCCTCTATAACTTACCTAGAATGAAAATGGGGAACAAATTATTAGAAAGCAAGAAAATCTTTATTTTTATTAAAGGGGGACATTAGGACATACCATAAATAATTTATTTTCAACAAAATATTGGTATTTCCTTTTTGTAATTTTACGTTTAGCGCTATTGAATTTTTATAATAAACATCAATGGTCCAGTCTAGTCGTTTGTGTTTTTTTTAATTATCTTAAAAGTTCATAAAGGGTTTATTGACATTTGAGTATACATAATGCTATTATACCAGTAAACTAACATAGCACTTATAAAGGTAGTATTATTTACGGTCTCTAGAGGTCGCACAGATGCTGCGAGTCGACAGATGTTCTTTTTTGTTTTTGATGCTCACTTTGATGCTATTTATAAATTTTTTATGGAAAACAAATAGTAATTTTTTAAAGCATTTTTAAAATGTCATGAACCTTGTTGTTGCTGCAACAGTACTGCAATTATTAATCTTGATTAAACAATGTAACAAACTCAGCGTTTAGAGTAGGTAATATTTTATCAATAAATAAATGAAATAAATTAATTTATTTTTGATTTTAGAACTAATTTATCCAATTAGTTTTAAAAACTAAGGTCAAATATCCGCACCAGAGTACTCTTTCACAAAGACTGACGTCATATAAAGCATGACCAACCACCTTTCGCGTCATTCTTGGCATCTCTCTATTCCGCATCATGGGGTCTACACTAATCAGCTGCTGTTTGCCGCGTTATTATTGTGGCAATGATCGGCCGCAACGAATACACCGGTTTTTATAATCTGACGGGGGCTTTGTGAGCCCATGCTCCGAACGGAAGAAAAATGCTGGCGGTGGCCAAGTTGGCTGTTGTTCGCCGTGGTGATAACGGCAATTTCGGCGTCGGTAAATGGGGCTTCGTCTGCCGCAGTGGAGAGCACGCACCGTTCTTCAGGGCGCGCAGACGAGCATGGGTTCGAACCACCGGACCACGAGGCAGATTCCACTCATCATGTTTATACAGATTATCCGGTGGCCTCGGTAGACTTCAAGCGCGTGCAGATACCCTTCATTATCGCCTTGTGGATTTTTCTCGCTACCTTGGCCAAGATAGGTGAGTAGGGCGAATGTTGTTCTGTTAAATAATACATTTCGGTCAACTCATAAAAACTATATAAATCTCACTCGAAACAACATCGCTTCTTTAGAAAGAAAATGTATATATTTACCAGTAAATACCAGTAAATTGTGTGCAGGAAGCCAGATCGATATTTATTTAGTTGGGGAAACTCAGGATGTAGAGATCTGGACTTTTGTTTACAACTGTGTGTTTACGCTTTCGTTGTTCGTTATGACATTAGCGAAATCTCTCTTCATCCGTAAACAAAATAACCAAAGCATTGGTGTTTTGTTACATAAATATTAAAGACGGTAACTCGTTTAGTACCGTTGCATGTTTACACGCTTGACATGATATTGCCGCACATTTTTACCGACAGATGTCATTTTAGATTTATTTACGTTCCTTTTCTTCTGTTTTCTTTTTAAGTTTGAGATACGAGATAAAGGGAGGAGGAGTCTTAGTGAATAGTAACATATTCGGCTTTTAAATTATGCTTTATTTTTATTATCTTTTATTCAAGACTTCAGAGTCAAGAGTAGTAAATCCCAATTCAAATTATTCGCATTGCAAAGTTATTGACCTCTAGATTGTCAAGTTGAAAAAAGAAAAATAAGTTAAAACTTGTAAGGAAAAAGTTGCTTACGTTTTCTATTTTTATTTTTTATATCTGTTTTGGATTTACTAAAAGCTATTTTAGTAAGTTTTTAACCTAAATACAAGTTTTTCTTTTTAAAGCAAATCTCTTTAGGGGTTTATTGTTTATCTGCAAATCAGCAAATTTTTATGGTGCACATGCTAAGACGCTGTGACTCACACATACAGGTTAACACATGACAAAGTTGACCAGCTTGGGTCAAAAGTACGACTTGAAAGATTTTTTATCCTCATTAACAGGTATGATGACAATCATTGTAGTTTTGTCTAAAGGAATGTTGTTACTAAGCAACTGACATAAGTTTTATGAGTGAGATCTTAGATGGGGTTCAACTAAGAGTAAATGAAATTTGTTTTCAACAAGTTAAATATTTATTTTCAGTTAAATATTTATAATATTTATTTTATTTGATAAAGTTTTAATTCCCTGCTTCACGAACCTGTTGCAACTAGTTAATTAATACCTATTCTAGTTCACCTCAGGTGTCTATTTTTTTAATAAACATTATTAAAACGCCGAAATAAAAATGAAATAGAAAATTACAACAGGTTTGAACCGGTTTATATACAGATGGGAAATTCTTAATTTTTATTTTTAAAAAAGAACAGAAAAACGAGAGAAGAATTTTTTTCGCAGTAAATAAAAAATTATGATTTCAACAAGTAGTTATAATAATAGGATTAAAGGTTTTTTTTTTTAGTAGTTTGGGAGGGAGTTCTATCGTAATTCCACACTTGGACATCCAGTTATGTCATCACATGCAATTTTAATCTGCTTGATTAGGGATTATTTCGTAATTCTCCAGTCTCTACTAATGGCCATCAAAAACAAAAATGACTTTTTTTGTTGTTTTTTTGGGTCAGTTGATCAGAATAAACAAAAAAGTTAAAAACAAAAAAATAAACTTTTTTTAAATTTAAAAGACAAAAAAGATTTGTCTAAAACTATGACATTTCCTGGAAGGATATTTGCAAATTTGTTATTTTTACTAAAGTATTGAAAAAATTGATTTCCGACATTTTGTCTGCGGATTTGGAATCAGTGTCACATTTCAAAACTACTCAATCAATAAAAATTTCCTTCAAGCCTCTTTTTTTCAATTATTTTTTTTCTATACTTTTATTTTTGTACCCCCATTAAAGCAGACAGAAGTTGTGTTGGTTTATTTTTGTAGCTACCAAGGTGTGTCTATATATTATCTAAGGGTGGGATATGTTGGATGATTAAACATGAGCTAATGTAATCTAAGAAAAGAAAGAAAGAAAGCTATAAAAATAGGAATGGAAATAATGTTATGTTGTATAATAATGTTTGATTTCAAACACAGCTGCTTGAACTTTGAAGTAGTGAAAGCACTTGGCTGCATTAATTTTTTTAATTAGTTACACTACGGTTTGTCTGTACTTTCTGTGGTAAAATTAAAAAAAAAATTAGGTTAGCATAAATTGACCATTTTCCTGAATCTGTTTTCTTATTTGTCATGATAACCTTAGCAAGGCACACGTATGTGATGTATAAATTCATTCCATAAAAGAACAAAGCTTTTTGTTTTGTTTTTTAATTTACTTTTAACTACATACATTAAATAAAAGTGTGATCTTTGTTTTGTTTAGGTCACCTTTGGCAATTATCTTTATTTTTGCAAAGAATCAATACAACAACAAAACCATAAGTTAATCAAATGATAAAAAAAAGATTGATTTATTACAGAATTAATTTAAACTTTAAAATATCTCTTTGTGTAACCCAATTTTTTTAAGCCCAATGACCTAAGTAGGTATAAAAAATGGTCTGAATTATAATTTGTAATGGCTATAACCTACAAATACTAATCATTGAGTGAATGATGAATTACTGGACATTTCAATTGAAGTTGGAGCTGTTATTGGTGAACTTTAATTTTGAGTTATATAACGCTAGGAAATAATTTTAGAAATAGAAAAAAATTAAGATGACTTATGAATGAATACAGTTTCGTAACATGCGTACTTTAGCTGGTTATTTAATTGCATTAAATTAAAAGTGATAATTTATCAAAACATAATCCTGATGTTGATATTGTATGGGTCAGTGAAAAAGTGGGTCAAGTTCAAGCGTCGCTTTCTATGATTTATTAATGTGTGGGTTTTCTCTTGTTTTATCTGTATTGATTTATGGATTGGTTATCTTAATGATCCATAGTTCCATGTTTGATTTTCCAGGTATTAGTTTTAGTTAACTTAATTAAAGCGTATTGTCGTTTGCAGATACTTAACATACCAATTTTTTGTAAGTCTTATCCTGTTTATAATTTAGAAACATAGCAGATGCGCTTTTTATTTGGCTTTATTCCAATAAAAAGGATAGTAAAAAGCGTTCCTGAATTAAGATCAAGTGTAAGGAGTTAAAAATTTTTAAAAATATTTATTAATTTTTTTTAGATTTCCTAATTAAAAAAATAAATAAATAATATAAAAATGTAAATAAAAATACAAGCATAAAACATATTAAGGAAGGAAATAGACTTTCCTGCAAATTCAATGCATAAAATATAGGACTGGAATATATAAAATTTAGGATAAATTCTAAAGATGATATTGAGAAATGTGTAATAAAAATTGATACAATGAGCAAATAGTTACTGAATTTCCGTCTGTGAATAATCCGTCATGTTTTTTGATGATTAACATTACACAACATTTGTCACAGCACCTGTTTCATCAATTTGTGTACGATTTTAAAATATAAATTAAATTATTTTTTTAGTTTAAAAATTTAAAGAAGCCCGATTTTCCTGCCAGAGCACACGAGAAATTCTTTTGCGATGTATACAAAACTCAACATTGCGGTTAATGCGATGAAAAAGAATAATTTACTCATTTCCTTACTTTGCAATGCAATTTACTGGATAATATTGCAGACAAAAAATATTCAAAATGCGTGATATTAATTGCTTTTGCAGTGAGATGCTATATCATCGTGACACGGGCTTTAATAATCAATAATTAATACCATAAATCAGTTATTAAGGAAATGATTGTTGCGAAAATCTGTCGCTAGTGGTTTGTTGAAATGGCGCAAGAAGACGCAGAATTAAAATCGATATTTGTGTTAAAAATGAACAAAATTCTTTGATTGTAGACGTAACTTAATGTCTCACTAATGAGCTAAAAGCATAATAGCTATGAGATATTTAAAAGTGAGTCCTTTAAAGAAAATGGACAATTTTCAGTTCTAATCGATAAAGTTGTGTCTGCACGGACAAGAAACAATTATTAATTAATTAATGCTTTAATGTGTGCCGACAACTATTTTCACCTAGCAATATTTAATTACCAGTATAAAAATTTTGGTAGTCAATTTGTCTCGATTATCGGGCAATTGTTTTAAAAAGTGATTTGATTCAAGGTAATATATCAATGTAAAACTGGAACTAAACATAAAAACGTGCCAATTATTTGCGTGGTAATGAGATTTTTTTTTCTAAACTAAACAAATTTTTAATTATACATAAAAGATACGGTTTTGGCTTTGGTTGGATTATTTTTTGACAAAGCAGAGTTAAAGTATCGATGAAAATCTCTCCAGTGATTACAAAATGATTAAACAAATCAGCGTCGTCTATACTTTCCAGCTGCTCATTTCCAATTTTTTATTATTAATTTTCTCTGCAAAATTTAATGGTTTATTAACATTTATTCAAACATGCACAAAACAAAAACAAACAAGAGTTTTTCATTTCAATTTCAGATTGATGATTATTTCCATCGATTTTTATTCCAAACATGTCTTCGATCAGTTCTAGCTGAATGGAGATTGCATGTCACTACTTAGAGGACTGTTTAGAGCTTACTTTTCGCGATTTAGTCGAGTTCGGGATGACATAATGCACCTGAATGGACAATCAGGCGGTTTTAATCGCTGACTGCTTGCTCTACTAAAGACCGATAAATGTTACAAATAAAAACGTCATGCTTCAGCTTCACTCAATCCAAGTACTCAGACTCCGAGGAATCACGGACTGTTTTTATTTAGAATTTAAGCTTTCCTCAATTTATAAAGACATAATTAGACGGAATAGAGACCTTAAAGATGTTAAAAGAAGCAACTGTTACTTAAAGCTTTTCAGTTGAGGGATTCTGTTTGAATCACATAAATGTAATGGTTAATGCACCTGACTGGAATTCAAGAGAACGGTTATTTGACTCCCCAGTCTGTGATTCTGTTGCAATTTGTATTCACAAACATGTTGAATTTATAGACTGAGTGAAGCAAGAAGTTTTTCCAATCATTTCTCTATTTATAAACTATGATTTTTGATCCAATTTTAATCATTTTGTTTTTGGTATTTTTTTTTTAGGTTTCCACATGGCGAACAAATTATCTTCAATATTCCCAGAAAGTTGTTTGCTAATCGTAGTGGGTGTAGTAATTGGTCTTCTCCTCTTCTACACCCAGCTAACGACCGTTTCCCCGTTGACACCAGACACATTCTTTCTCTACATGCTACCACCAATTGTGTTAGATGCCGGTTATTTCATGCCCAATAGGCTATTCTTTGATAACCTGGGCAGCATTTTACTGTTTGCAGTAATTGGGACTATTTGGAACACCGTCACCATCGGCCTCTCGCTTTACGCAGTAGGATTGACTGGACTTTACAGCGTGGAATTAAAAATTCTCGATGCCTTTTTGTTTAGTGCCTTGATCTCTGCAGTTGATCCTGTGGCTGTACTTGCTGTGTTTGAAGAAATTCAAGTGAATGAGGTTTTGTATATAGTAGTATTTGGCGAATCGCTTTTGAACGATGCTGTCACTGTGGTAAGCTTGATGACAATTGTTTTTTTCAAGAAAATGTATTAATGTTTTGATTTTCTAATTTTTAGGTGTTATATCACATGTTTCAAGCTTATACTGAAATGGTTGAAGTGAATGGTATAAAGTATACTGACTATCTCTCGGGTATCGCTTCATTCTTTGTCGTTGCTCTCGGAGGTACTGCTATAGGAGTTGTGTGGGGCTACATGACTGCCTTCGTTACTCGATTCACTAATCATGTACGAGTCATTGAGCCGATACTCGTGTTTGTCATGTCATACATGTCTTATCTTAATGCTGAAATGTTCAAACTGTCCGGGATTTTAGCGTGAGTTTAGTTTATTTTATAAGTAAATAACAACACTGCACTTCAAAGTTCGATTGAAAATTGAAATGAAAAGCATTTTTAGGTTTTCTCTGATGGAAATCCTAAAAGATTTTTCTCTGAATTTAATAATCGTTCGGTTATTGACTGAAGCCGTTGCTTTTCATATTTCAGTTGAGACTTCAGGTTCAAGTATATTGGATAAGACTCACTGTTTGTCATTTCTCAACCAAGTTCTTTCTTCCAGTTCAATTCCTTTATCGAACAAACGTTTTAAGTAGGACAGCTGCCAAGGTTATGGCGCACCAGAATATTTAAAAAATGAGGGAGGGAGATAAAAATATTTTTGTTCATAAAGAATATTAATTTTTTTAAAAAAAGAAGAATAAAAAAATACATTCATCAACAGGAAATCCTTCTTGTAATTATAGGCTGTACAGATAAAAACCATATACGAATCGTACGATGAGATATATGTGGAATTTATTCTGCAATTTACCATTTTACGTTTAAAAAATATTACTTCCTATGTACTTTTAAATCTTGTTATTTATTGTTTACTTAAAATATTTAATTTTTATTTTCAGAATAACATTTTGTGGAATTTCTATGAAAAATTATGTGGAAGCAAATATATCTCACAAATCTCACACAACTGTCAAGTATACGATGAAGATGATTGCCAGCTCCTCCGAAACTATAATATTCATGTTTCTTGGAGTGTCGACGGTTACAGATGACCACGATTGGAACACGTGGTTCGTCATCTTCACCATTCTCTTTTGTACAGTGTACAGAGCCATTGGTGAGTAATTGGAAGTTTCTCCGTGAGATGGCAGCAAGTGCCAAGTGATAACATTTTTCAAAGATGACTCGAACTCATGGGCAATCTTGCATGAGTGACATTTCCTCACGGATGTACATTAATAATTGGTTTATTATGATATCATCGTTATACAATAATTGCTAACATTTATTTGCTCTAACTCGAGTTATCTTTGACAAAATAATTTTTAAATTATATCAATTATTGAATTTTTTTTATAGGTGTTGTAATCCTAACTGCATTTGCTAATCATTTTCGGGTGCAGAAGTTAAATAAAGTAGAGGAATTTGTTATGGCTTATGGAGGTCTACGTGGTGCTGTGGCGTTTGCATTGGTCCTAACCATTAACGTGAATGCAGCACACAGACATATGTTTATAACAACCACGATAGCGGTGGTTTATTTTACAGTATTTGTACAGGTAATTTAAAAAAAAAACATAAAAGAAAATTTTAAAAGTTTTCATAAAAAGTTATAGTCGTTTAATGCTAATTTTATGATCTACCGTACTTAATTAAATCACATTAATTAAGTGTATAAAAGTTTAAGTGAATAATGATTAATGAAACTTTGAATTTATTTTACAGAACATACAACAAAAATAGATTTTTAATTTTTTTTTAAATTTTATTTTTAGGGAATAACTATAAAACCATTGGTAGATATTTTAGGAGTTAAGAAGAGCGAGAAACGTAAAGTAACGATGAATGAACGTATTCATGAACGGGTAAGCTGGCATTATAATTTATTCAAACGCACGACAAATATTTTCGAAGTATCGAGCACGTCTTTTGTTAATGGTTTCCGGGGTACCAGTGGTTAATTTTTTTCAATTGTCTGTGAGTTTTCACAGAAATGTTAAAATTAACCTCGGATCTGTTAATTGAGTGTCATGTTTGTTTATCAATTGTGAAACTAAACCGATGTTTACGAAACTTGGGGTATTTTGGTCGTGTGAGTTTTACGACGACTGAGTGTACAAATTAATTGGCTATAATTTTTTTATGGTCATCATTTTATCTAAGTGCTTTTGAGTATCCACGAACTCGTGCTTCCGGTCTCATCATTTTAATCCTGTTGACTCTATATGTTTCAGTTTATGGATCACTTGATGGCTGGGATTGAAGATATTGTTGGTCACCATGGGAACCATCATTTAAGAGATAAGCAAGTGACTTTATTAAATAAAATTGATTTTGAACATTTTTCTTGTGTTTCGTAAATTGTGTACCGTTGTAATCTAATTTTTTTTTAGGTTTAAGTATTATGACAACAATTTTATCCGACGCTGGTTCGTTCGGGATCACAAAACTAACGATCCAAAAATATTGGAGACATTTTCCAAGCTGAATATAAAAGACGCAATGAACATGGTTCACTCCAGTCACTCCGCTCTACCTCGCGTTGGAACTACAGAATTCTCATTTTCAAATTTATTCGGAAACTACACACAATCTAATCTCTCACGAAGGTAAGAAACTTTAAATTTTTTAGCAATGTTCAGTTGTACGACTATTAAAGTTTAAGACTGAAATTCCTCTTGAAATTACATCCTGTTGTAAATCGACTTGAATTGCTTGGCTCGTAAATTTATTTGGTGTAGGAATATATATTTGGCAAGATTTTATTACTAGATTTATTACTTTAAGTTAATTAATGGAAATTAAGAAATTGATTAGTTTTGAATTTTCAACATAGATGTCGCTGCCTTTTGTGTAATTCGATTTTATTTGCTTTCTTCTAATTTTTTAACTGCTTTTTCTCTCGTGTTCACTTTTCTTCTTTGCTTGACTCACATAACCGCAGTAAAAATTCGATATTCAAAGTGATTTAAAATTATTTCTCTTTTATTTCTCTTATTTCTTTTTCTGCCATTTGTCTGTTAAGGGACTACAACGATAAATCTACTTCTAATTTCTTAACTGTGCCTATGGAATTCAGGTAAACCAACCCAATCACTTGTCTTAGCTTTATGTTAAATTCTATACTTTTACATTAAACAAGTCTTAATTTAGTCACAGTTCCTGTTTTGTTTTAATGGAATTGATTTAATGAAATTAAATTTTGCATTAGATAATTTTGTTTGGGAGAAAATTAATAATGCGAAGGATGTTTGTACATATATTTCATTTCCTCTCCGATTCTTTTATTTTTTTTGTTTTTTGTTTGGGTACTGAAAAGATAGATTTAGAAGCACGATAGTTTTTTAACAGGTTTTTGAGATTTTCTCTCGTAAACAGCATGAAATTGCAAATTTTTTTTACTAGGTTAAATTAAATATTAGTTTAAGTGTAAACTTGGTTGAAATCTACCGCGGTCGTTATTTAAACATTGATTTGACATTAAAATATTCATTTTTTTTATCTTATTTTAATTAACCCTTCATGCATGATAGCCCCAATAGATCTTTCTGATTGTTTTTTTGAATTAATAAAACGGCTGGTTTCTTAATTACCAATAATTAACAAATTAAAAAGTATATTAAACTTTGTGAGAATTGCACATTTGCTATCTAGTATAGACGTTTTGGATGCAAAACTATTTTAAGCATTTATGAAAAGAAAATTCTTTAGCTCTAAACTGTGGAATAAGTAACATAAAGAGATTGAATAAATTTGAGCACAAGTTAAGAGTTTTTTGTTGCACTTATGTATTATGCAGTATGTTTACTTTGAAGTGTTTCAGACAAATTACTGGGAAATGAGCTACTGAATCAAAAATCCATTTATACAGTTGAATAGGAAGTGATTTTAATGCTACCACTAAAAATAACTTCTTGATCTCAAGTTCAGCGTCAATCGTCTTCTAACTTGTGAACGATATAAGATAAAATCTTTTGATTAAAAAATTGCAGGGCATTAGCCATTTAGTATCAGTTGTTCCGCAAAAAATTCTTGAATTGTAAGTGCACTTACAATTAGTTAGAGCACAGCAGTGATAGCTATTATTTTTGATGGCTAAATGATCAAATAAGTAAATAAGTTATCTTTTTAACAGCTGTAACTAAACCAAATCGATTAAATGGCAATCAAACAAGGAAAAAAATTTTTGTTTTGGCAGGGTCCGGCTAATCGTAGGTCGTAGGTCGTAGGTCGTAGGTCGTAGGTCCCCACCACAAATGATCAATCCATAAGCGATACGACCCACGACCTACGGCCTGACCCAAATAGTCGAAAATAGTCGAAAATAGTCGATTAATATCATTTTCTTCAATTTTACATATGATTTTACATAATAAATAAAAATTAAAAATCCTGACAGAATAAAAATAATTATTTCGGTAATTTTCATTGATTTTTAGCTAATTGTTTATTGATTTTTAGTTTATTGCTTTTTTACAGAGATTTTTTCAATGATTTTCAATGATTTTTCATTGTTTTACAGTGAATTCCACTGAATTCCAGAGATTTTTCATTGACTTTAAATAATTTTGCATGGATTTACACATAAAAATTCACATTTTTCGATTTAATTATTTGTAATTTGTATTTGTAATTTGTTTTTGCCGTGGGTTCCTTCTGTCTCAACCACAAACAGACGTGAAGAATATAACTCAATGAACTCTTTTTTCTGATGGTAAATGGGTTCTACCTGTTTTTCAATCTAGTGGAAATTAAATTTTGTAAGTTTATTTTAGCATGAAATAGTCACATTAAGCTTATAATTAAATCGAAAAATGTGAATTTTTATGTGTAAATCCATGCAAAATTATTTAAAGTCAATGAAAAATCTCTGGAATTCAGTGGAATTCACTGTAAAACAATGAAAAATCATTGAAAATCATTGAAAAAATCTCTGTAAAAAAGCAATAAACTAAAAATCAATAAACAATTAGCTAAAAATCAATGAAAATTACCGAAATAATTATTTTTATTCTGTCAGGATTTTTAATTTTTATTTATTATGTAAAATCATATGTAAAATTGAATGAAAATGATGTTAATCGACTATTTTCGACTATTTTCGACTATTTGGGTCAGGCCGTAGGTCGTGGGTCGTATCGCTTATGGATTGATCATTTGTGGTGGGGACCTACGACCTACGACCTACGACCTACGACCTACGACCTACGATTAGCCGGACCCGTTTTGGGGTGACACTAAAAATTTTTGTAGAAATGCTCAAATTGCATTTACCATTTATCACAAGACAAGTTTTAAGTTGTTATTTAAATTTGCATAAGCACACTCGGTATAAAATGCCCCCAATGCCGGTGGCGAATAATAAGCGCGAATGCCATGTCAAATTTTATTTGTCTAAAGAACAACAAAATGTATTTGAATTGTGTAATTTACAAATTAAATTCTTAAAACCAGGCTAGCCAGCAGCTCGCTTGTTCGCTAATCATGCATGGATGATTCCTAAGTTACAACATTTTTTTTTGGTGTTTTTATTTTTCATTTTTTGTTGAAATTAATTTGTTTGGTAACGTCACTTAAAATGATTTGTTGTTTTATTGGTTAGCCATCAAAAGAGTACACTTTACAGCAGTGTTTTCGTGAAATTATCATTTTCCCCCCTGCACTTTAGTAAACAACTTTAATGACTCATGCCCTGGAACTTTATAATTGACAGTTCTTTCCTATCATATAGAGTTAATGAGTTAGGAGACGATTGACGTTGAACAAGGTTGTACGTAAAGTCAAAAGTATCAGACTCGCTAGCAAAACATCTTTTTTCGAGTTTTTTTTTCTGGAATATTTAAAACGTAAAAGTAAACATCTTATTTAAAAAATTATTTTTATTTTTACAGTCAAGGTTCCTTTTCTCCTGAGTTGTCTGGAGCTACCTGGGATCGGGACTTGAAGGAGATGAACTACTTACCAGCCGGCCGTGATATCAATGAAGCCAACCTTCATCACATATTATCAGACGCAATGTTTAAACCACCAAGAAGGGTAAACATTGAAATACTAACCAAATATTTTTTAAATTACTTCTTTTAATCAACGTGTTTAATTAATGCGGAAAGTTCAAAAACGAAAGGAAAATAGAGAAAAAAACAGTTTATTTTTGTGCAAATTAAAGGGTTTTAAATATACAGAAGTTAATTAATTAATGAAAGAAAGCTGTGTATCGAATTACTGTGCCGATGAACTTTTGCACCTTATTATATTATTGTATAATGCAGAAAAAAAAAGGGAAATGAATATAAAAAATACAAAAATATAAGGGTTTATTTAATATCCGAATTGTATGTTGAACCGCATAAATCTTAAAGATAAATGCTTCAACCTTTTTTTTTATTTATAGTTTTTTTTATTATTGTTTTGATTGCAGTCTCGAAAATATAGCCGATCTCAAATTCATGAACCAGAGGTGCATCCGCAATTTCACCATAAGATGCGGATGCAAATTAGACACGTATTATCCGAACAAAGTAAACACAAGAAAATGAAGGAAAGGAAGAAAAATGGCGCTACTGGAAGTGGGGGCAAAGGACTCGTTCTCAATGGAGCTGCCAGTAAGATTTGATTATTTATTGAATAAGTTGAAAATAAGTTTAAAAATAAGTAACCATACAACTGACATCTTCTATTGGATTAGATGAGATTGTTTTGTGTAGGAATGGGTGGAGTAGAACAAGTTAGAACACGCGATTTTTTTTATTTGTTATTGACTTTGTATGCAGTGCACTGGATTGAATGGAATGGAGGATTTATCACAGTGAAGTTCTTTTCACATATAGGTTGATAAAAATGACATGCGCTGAAGCTGCTTTAGGGATATTGAGGGTTAAGCTATTGCCATGGCAACCACAGATGAGAGATTTGTTATTTTATTGAGAGCGGATCTGGGAACGAAATTGAAAAATCCTTCGTACACTTCGAGTTCAATATTGTAAAACAGAAGCGAAAAATTGCATTCGAACACAAGTTTTAGTGAGTCAGAAAGAGGGGAGGTTACCAGCTGCGTGAATCGATACAGTCATTGATAAATTCTCGAGATATTGTTTAAAAATAAATTTTTTTTTTGTATTTTATATTGATCGAATCTGTCATTTTCAGCTATTCCTACGTACACAATAACTGCATATCCCGCCGAAGATGAAGATGGCATTATTTTTGCTGCTCAACCAGGGCAAGAAGACGATGAAGTTTTTTCTTTGGATCCTAGTAGCAGTTGCAGAGGTAAAATTTTTATATATTTATTTATTTATTTTATTATTATTAGTTTTTTATTTTTATTTTTTATAATGAAAATGTCAAAAGCTTAAATTTTTTTTTTGAAAGTTTAATGTCATTAATTTTACCACATATTTTTTCGACGTCGATTAATAATAAAATTACTTTTTGCGAAGTTAAACCTTAATCAAATTTAAGAGCTCAGGTGGAGATGAAGATTCTTTTATTACTACATAGATATGAAGCTGAAAATTGATGTTTAATCCTGATGAGAAAATGCAAATTTATTTGATTTGATCAATATTTTGATTCGATTTTTTTGAAGAGGTGTGAATTTAAATTGCTTTAGATTTAAAACTCTTTTTCTCTTTTCTTTTTCCAATTCAAAAGGAAAAAAAGATGGGTTTTTTTTCTACATGTACCTATAAGATTGTCACTAAGGTGAAATAGGAAAAACTTGAAAAGGAAAATAAAAAGTTTTTATTTAAATATTGAAGACGCTTTTATCTGAAGTGCAAATATATTACTCTCGTTTTAAAGTTTTATTTTTCAAAAAATTGTATAAACATATAAACCTTACTTTAAAGTAAGAGATTAAGACAAATTTTTATTATTTTGCTTTAATTTTGTAGGTTTTTTCAATCCTCTTTCAGTACCCATGAGATTACGACCTCATCACTTGCCCATCACAGGCACTGGTAGGTCGGCTGTTTTTACGGTTGATGGTTCTATGTGGAGATCTTTTTGCCAAATCAACAAAAATTTATATACTTGCCCTTGTTTCCTACTAATTGGAAGTTCTGGATATATATATAATCTGGTTCAACCACGGAGAAATGGTTTCTAAGCTTAATTCAACTGAATGTAATTCTGTCTCTAATTCAATTAATTAAGGATTTAATGCGAGAGGAATTGATTTTTTTTTTTCTTTTTTTATCTTTTTTTTACGGTTTAGATTCACATGGGGAAATTTGTTTTTGATTTAAGTTTCTGTGTGTGGTGTTAACGCTTCAAAGTTGTTGATCTCTAACGCGGTTGTGTTGTTTTATTTTTTAAAAAAATGGTGTAATGGGATTACTAATGGCATCTAAAAATATTATCCCAATGAGTATTTATTTTGTTTTCAGGTTTTGTACCGCATCCTATTTCTCTGACTTTTTTCCCTGACCATCGTTACACCAGATTTTCCGAGTCTGGTACGAATAAATATTTTTTTTCTCTATTCAAACAATTTGTTGGGTTCTGCACGGGCCTGAGGCTGTCTGGCAGAGCACGAACTATCGATGACATAGTGACCAACACGTCTCGAGTCAAACTAGTTTATTTGCTGAATGGTTTTTTTTTTTATAACTTCCTATAATGCTCGTGTAAAAAGTCTTACCATAAAAACCAAAGGTAAAATTACTTTTATTTCACTTTAAAAGGTCCCCAGAGTGAAATAAATCATGGACAGCAAACCATTAAAAATTTTTTCAGTTTCGAAAAACATTGGAAAATCCATTACTTCGTCAACATTTCAATTTCACTTTAAAAACGAGTAGAATTTGACAGTCAATTGATAGATTATTGCCGTTCAACTGTTGTTGTGATCGGTTATTTTCATATCTATTTTTTTCGCCTGTACATAACGTGTCAACTTCCATAAAATCTTAAGGAATATTAAGGAAAGTATTCTTACCTGTTGGAAACTGATGGCATTGTGTCATGAGACATTATTTATCCTTGAACCATGATTCGAGAATCATGGGTTTTTCTTCCACATGTTGGGCATAACCACCAAGCATTTTCCAATCGATACAGTTACTATAAACAATTTCTCGTAGGACAGAATTGTTTGTGTGCTAAGCAAAATAAATATAGGAGAGCGTACAGGTAGATCGTTAATGTTGACTTTTAAGCATTTTTTGAGGGGCGGGTATATTACTTTTTACTCGAGTGTGATGTAAGTCTGTATTTACAAACCAGACAGGATAATCTCTAGCCGGTTGGGATTTAGTGATTGCTCATGCGGAATTTAGGTACTTTGAGGGCTTCTATTATTTTGTATTTTGCTTTTGTATTTCAGCTTAACCCTCAAAGCCCCATCTTATACCACAATTGTGACCAGCTGCAGTTGTGAATACAAATTTTTTTAAATTTTTTTTATGAAATCTGAAATTTGCAGTAGCTTTTAAGAATATGCATTTACATTTTCTGAATTAATTTCATTGCAATCAGGCATAAAATGAAAAAGTTATTGTAAAAAGAAAAAACGGTCCCCTTAAATTCCCAGCTTACGTTTTTGGTTGTTTTCACTGCAAATTTTACTCTAGTGAGAGCGCTTTTAGAATATTGCGCCCCCTATATATAAACTAAATAACCATACACAGCATTAACCCTTCTACTTTGAAACACATGGTCAACTGAGTTAGTGTGAAACTAATTTCAATTTAAATTAAGTTGATATAGACAATTATTATTATAAATAAATGATTAAAAACATCTTGCATGCTGTTTAAAACAACATTTTGATCGCATGTCTTGATTATTACAACTGGTGACACCTAGTATTGGTTGGAGAAACCATGGTAACAGCACTAAAGCGCTTCAAAGTAGAGACTCCAAATGGTCACAATTGTGACCATTAATCGGGCTCTACGTTGTTCCAAAATTTCAGGGCTTTGAGGGTTAATATGTTACTTACTCTTTTTAATTACCGCATTTTATTATTTCAAAAAGTTGTGGTTTTGATTTTTTATCTACATGAAGATGT
This sequence comes from Strigamia maritima, assembly GCA_000239455.1. Taxonomy (NCBI): domain Eukaryota; kingdom Metazoa; phylum Arthropoda; class Chilopoda; order Geophilomorpha; family Linotaeniidae; genus Strigamia; species Strigamia maritima. Next base: position 443,298 of record JH431850.1, on the reverse strand, counting down.
AATCATTTGGAGACAATCTCATTTTTATCCTTTCTCTTTAAACGGTTTGTAAAATTCGTAGGAACAACTCATTTGTTCCCATTAGAACACAGAACTTAAGCAATAATAGGTCGAGTGAGTTAGTTGTATGGGTGACCTTTAATCTTCTAGGAAACCGAGTTGTTTCTTCTTGTTAAAGGTGATTAAAGGTGGTATTCTTGAAAAGAACATCTGGTCAACTCGGTTTACTGTGGTTTCCGCAGTCTCAAGAAAGTTATCACACAGAATGCTCGCCGTACACTTGCAAGCATTCTGCTTTTGGGGTCATAATTATGTTTAGTTGAAATACAACTACATGTATATACAGGGTGTATCAGAATTCATTTTACACAGAAATAGGGGGTATAGAGGGGTCCAGGAGATCACGTTTCCACTAATCAAAAATTTCAAAAAAAATTTCCTACTTACTCACAGACTCAAAAACAATAGGGTATTCAGAAACAGCGCATGAGTGTGCAAGTGTGAGACTGTGAAAATGTGAAACTCACACTGCGCATGCTCAGTGTGCAAAGTTTCTGAAACACCCAAAATACAAGATTGCGCAAGTGTGTGAGTGTGTGTGTGTGAAACTTACACTGCGCATGCTCAGTGCCCAAAACAGGCAGGAAAGACGATTATATTCCAATTTCCAAAGGTTTCTCAAATTGTGTATAGTTAAAAATGATATCAAATACCATAATTTTAGTACTAGGCAAGTGGTAACATTTTTAATTTTGGCACCTAATTTTAGTCTTAGATATATGGTACCATTTTCAACTTTGGTACCATTTTCAACTTTGGTATCATTTTCAACTTTGGTAGCATTTTCAACTTTGGTACCATTTTCAACTTTGGTACCATTTTCAACTTTGGTACCATTATTAATTTTGGTACCATTTTCAACTTTGGTACCATTTTTAGCTTTGGTACCAAAGTTGATAATGTAATCAAAGTTAATAATGGTACCAAAGTTGAAATTGGTACCCAAGTTGAAAATGGTACCAAAGTTGAAAATGGTACCAAAGTTGAAAATGGTACCAAAGTTGAAAATGTTAATAATGGTACCATATGTCCAAGACTAAAAATTAGGTACCAAAATTTAAAATGTTACCACTTGCCTAGTACTAAAATTAATGGTACCAAACTTATAAAAAGGTACACATGCCTAGTACTAAAATAATGAGACACCATATTGATCCAGGTAACACTAAAACCCATAACTGTTGGTACCATATAATTTTAATACTAGGCAAGAGGTACCATAATTTTAGTTCTAGGCAGTTATGCCTGCCCATCATTTGCAATCACATGTGAAATGCACTATGCGCACCTCTTTGGGTGTGAGTGTGAGTCGCCCGTGTGAGTCACATAACATAACATGAAGCCTATGAGGCTTCCGGTGCGCATGTGTGAAATCACATTTTCACACTTACGCATTTGCGCACTTATGCGACAGTTTCTGAATACCCCTAATGATTTTTAGTGTGTTTTTACGAGATTTGCAGTGAAATTATACAAGATTTGCTGCGAGATTTTACGGGAATTGCAGTGAGATTTTACGAGAATTTCAGTGATATTTGTGTTGTAAATCTCGCGAAATTAAGCTTATTTGACATGACATTCCCTTTATAAACAGTTTCGTAATATGGTCTCCATGTTTTCTGAATTATTTATTTTTGTATTTTTAGCCAAATTGCTACGCTAAAGTGATAACAGTCGAAGGACAAAAGAAAATAGTTATATATTCAAAACAAGCCATTAACGTAAACGAGGAAATTACGTACGATTACAAATTCCCTATCGAAGACGAGAAGATTCCATGTTTGTGTGGAGCGCCGCAATGCCGCGGAACGTTGAACTAAAAATGGTTTGAAAAAAAGAAAAAAAAAA